>OZ012737.1:264259572-264358641 GCA_963859935.3 Lathyrus sativus | reverse complement strand
GAATATGTTAAACAAGTAGGCATCGAACCCGAAGGCCGGCTCAAGCGGAAGTTGAAAAGAACATCTGACCTTGCCGTCAGGTATCTGTTAAACAAAGAGGCATCGAACCCAAAGACCGGCTCAACACGAAGTTGAGAAGAACATCTGACCTCGCCGTAAGGCATCTGTTAAACAAACAGGCATCGAACCTGAAGGTCGTCTCAACCCTTAGTTGACAAGAACATCTAACCTTGCTGTCAAGCATCTGTTAAACAAACAGGCATCGAACCCAAAGGCCGGCTCAACTTGAAGTTGAGAGGAAGATCTGACCTTGCCATCAGGCATCTGTTAAACAAACAGGCATCAAACCCGAAGGCCGGGTCAACACGAAGTTGAGAGGAACATCTGACCTCACCATCAAGCATTTGTTAAACAAACAGGCATCGAATCCGAAGGGCGGCTGAACCCGAACTTGAGAAGAACATCTGACCTCGCCGTCAAGCATCTATTAAATAAACACGAATCGAATTTGAAAGTCGGCTCAACCCGAAGTTGAGAAGAACATCTGACCTCACTGTCAGGCATCAGTTAAACAAATAGGCGTCGAACCCTAAGGCCGACTCAATACGAAGTTGAGAGGAACATCTGACCTCGCTGTCAAGCATCTGTTAAAAAAATAGGCATCGAATCTGAAATTCGACTCAACACGAAGTTGAGAAGAACATCTGACCTCGCCGTCAGGCATCTGTTAAACAAGTAGGCATCGAACCCGAAGGCCGGCTCGACCGGAAGTTAAGAAGAACATCTGACATCGCCGTCAAGTATCTGTTAAACAAACAGGCATCGAACCCGAAGACCGGCTCAACACGAAGTTGAGATGAACATCTGACCTCGCCGTAAGGCATCTGATAAGCAAACAGGCATCAAACCCGAAGGGCGGCTAAACCCGAAGTCGATAAGAACATTAGACCTTGCCGTCAGGCATCTGTTAAACACACAGGCATTGAACCCGAAGGCCGACTCAACACGAAGTTGAGAGGAACATTTGACCTTGCCGTCATGCATCTGTTAAATAGACAAGCATTGAACCCGAAGGGCGGCTCAACCCGTAGTTGTGAAGAACATCTGACATCGGTGTCAGGCATATGTTAAACAAGCAGGCATCGAACCCGAAGGCCGGCTCAACCCGAAGTTGAGAAGAACATCTAACTTCGCCGTCAGGCATCTATTAAACAAACAGGCATCGAACCCGAAGGCCGGCTCGACCGGAAGTTGAGAACAACATCTGACATCGCCGTCAGGTATCTGTTAAACAAACCGGCATCGAACCCGAAGACCCGCTCAACACGAAGTTGAGATGAACATCTGACCTCGCCGTAAGGCATCTGATAAACAAACAGGCATCAAACCCGAAGGGCAGCTAAACCCGAAGTTTATAAGAACATTAGACCTTGCCGTCAGGCATCTGTTTAACAAACAGGCATCGAACCCGAAGGCCGGCTGAACACGAAGTTGAAAGGAACATTTGACCTTGCAGTCATGCATCTGTTAAACAGACAGGCATTGAACTCGAAGGGCGGCTCGACCCGTAGTTGAGAAGAACATCTGACATCGGTGTCAGGCATATGTTAAACAAACAGGCATCGAACCCGAAGGCCGGCTCAACCCGAAGTTGAGAAGAACATCTGACCTCGCCGTCAGGCATCTGTTAAACAAACAGGCATCAAACCCGAAGGTCGGCTAAACTCGAAGTTGAGAAGAACATCTGACCTCACCGTCAAGAATCTATTAAACAAACACGAATCGGATTTGAAGTCCGGCTCAACCCAAAGTTGAGAAGAACATCTGACCTCACTTTCAGGCATCAGTTAAACAAAAAGGCATCGAACCCGAAAGTCGGCTCAATACGAAGTTGAGAGGAACATCTGACCTCGCTGTCAAGCATCTGTTAAAAAAAGAAGCATCGAATCTAAACGTTGGCTCAACCCAAAGTTGAGAAGAACATCTCACCTCGCCGTCAGGCATCTGTTAAAGAAGTAGGCATCGAACCCGAAGACCGGCTCAACCGGAAGTTGAGAAGAACATCTGACCTCGCCGTCAGGTATCTGTTAAACAAACAGGCATCGAACCCGAAGGCCGACTCAACACGAAGTTGAGAAGAACATCTGACCTCGCCGCCAGGCATCTGTTAAACAAACAAGCATCGAACCCGAAGGCCGGCTCAACACAAAGTTGAGAGGAACATTTGACCTTGCCGTCATGCATCTGTTAAACAGACAGGCATCGAACCCGAAGGGCGGCTCAATCCGTAGTTGAGAAGAACATCTGACCTCGACGTCATGCATCTATTAAACAAACAGGCATCGAACCCGAAGGCCGTCTCAACCCTTAGTTGACAAGAACATCTAACTTTGCCATCAAGCATATGTTAAACAAACAGGCATCGAACCCAAAGGCCGGCTCAACTTGATGTTGCGAGGAAGATCTGTCCTCGCCATCAGGCATCTGTTAAACAAACAGTTATCAAACCCGAAGGTCGGCTCAACACGAATATGAGAGGAACATCTGACCTCACCGTCAAGCATTTGTTAAACAAACAGGCATCGAATTCGAAGGGCGGCTGAACCCGAAGTTGAGAAGAACATCTGACCTCACTTTCAGGCATCAGTTAAACAAATAGGCATCGAATCCTAAGGACGGTTCAATACGAAGTTGAGAGGAACATCTGACCTCGCTGTCAAGCATCTGTTAAAAAAATAGGCATCGAATCTGAAGGTTGACACAACACGAAGTTGAGAAGAACATCTGGCCTCGCCGTCGGGCATCTGTTAAAAAGGTAGGCATCGAACCCGAAGGTCGGCTCAACCGGAAGTTGAGAAGAACATCTGACCTCGCCATTAGGTATCTGTTAAACAAACAGGCATCGAACCCGAAGACCGGCTCAACACGAAGTTGAGAAGAACATCTGATCTCGCCGTGAGGCATCTGTTAAACAAACAGGCATCGAACCCGAAGGGCAGCTAAACCCGAAGTTGATAAGAACATTAGACCTCTCCTTCAGGCATCTATTAAACAAACAGGCACCGAACCCGAAGGCCGGCTCAACACGAAGTTGAGAGGAACATTTGACCTTGCCGTCATGCATCTGTTAAACAGACAGACATTGAACCCGAAGGGCGGCTAAACCCACAGTTGAGAAGAACATCTGACCTCGATGTCAGGCATATGTTAAACATACAGGCATCGAACCCAAAGGCCGCCTCACCCCGAAGTTGAGAAGAACATCTGACCTCGCCGTCAGGCATCTGTTAAACAAACAGCCATCGAGCCCGAATGTTGTCTCAAGCCTTAGTTGACAAGAAGATATAACCTTTCAGTCAAGCATCTGTTAAACAAACAGGTATCAAATCCCAAAGGCCGACTCAACTTGAAGTTGAGAGGACATCTGACATCGCCATCAGGCATCTGTTAAACAAACAGGCATCAAACCCGATGGCCGGCTCAACACGATGTTGAGAGGAATATCTGACCTTGCTGTTAAGCATCTGTTAAAAAAATAGGCATAAAATCTGAATGTCGGCTCAACCTGAAGTTGAGAAGAATGTATGACGTCGCTGTCAGGCATCTGTTAAACAAGTGGGCATCGAACTCGAAGGCGGGCTCAACTGGAAGTTGAGAAGAACATCTGACCTCGCTGTCATGTATCTGTTAAACAAACAGGCATCGAACTCGAAGACCGGCTCAACACGAAGTTGAGAAGAACATCTGGTCTCGCTGTAAGGCATCTGTTAACAAACAGGCATCGAACCCGAAGGGCGGCTAAACCCAAAGTTGATAAGAAAATTAGACCTCTCCGTCAGGCATCTGTTAAACAAACTGGCATCGAATTTGAAGGCCGGCCCAACACGAAGTTGAGAGGAACATTTGACCTTGCTGTCATGCATCTGTTAAACAGACAGGCATCGAACCCGAAGGGCGGCTCAACCCGTAGTTAATAAGAACATCCGACCTCGGTGTCAGGCATATGTTAAACAAACAGGCATCGAACCCGAAGGCCGGCTCAACCCGAAGTTGAGAAGAACATCTGACCTCGCCGTCAGGCATCTGTTAAACAAACATGCATCAAACCCGAAGGCCGGCTCAACACGAAGTTAAGAGGAACATTTGACCTTGCCGTCATGCATCTATTAAACGGACAGATATTGAACCCGAAGGGCGACTCAACGCGTAGTTGAGAAGAACATATGACCTCTGTGCCAGGCATACGTTAAACAAACAGGCATCGAACCCGATGGCCGGCTCAACCCAAAGTTGAGAAGAACATCTGACCTCGCCGTCAGATATCTGTTAAACAAACAAGCATCAAAACCGAAGACCGGCTCAACACGAAGTTGAGAAGAACATGTGACCTCGCCGTGAGGTATCTTTTAAGCAAACAGGCATCGAACCCGAAGGGTGGCTAAACCCGAAGTTGATAAATACATTAGACCTCTCCTTCAGAAATCTATTAAACAAACATGCATCAAACCCGAAGGCCGACTCAACACGAAGTTGAGAGGAACATTTGTCCTTGCCGTCATGCATCTGTTAAACGGACAGACATTGAACCCGAAGGGGGGCTCAACCCGTTGTTGAGAAGAACATCTGACCTCGGTGTCAGGCATATGTTAAACAAACAGGCATCGAACCCAAAGGCCGGCTCAACCCGAAGTTGAGAAGAACATCTGACCTCGCCGTCAGGAATCTTGTAAAAAAACAGGCATCGAACCCTAAGACCGGCTCAACACGAAGTTGAGAGGAACATCTGACCTCGTCTTCAAGCATTTGTAAAACAAACAGGCATCGAACCCGAAGGGCGGCTCAACCCGAAGTTAAGAAGAACATCTGAACTTGCCGTCAGGCATCTATTAAACAAATACGAATCGAATTTGAAGGCTGGCTCAACCAGAAGTTGAGAAGAACATCTAACCTCGCTGTCAGGCATCAGTTAAACAAACAGGCATCAAACCCGAAGGCCGGCTCAATACGAAGTTGAGAGGAACATCTGACCTCGCTGTTAAGCATCTGTTAAAAAACAAGCATAAAATCTGAAGGTCGGCTCAACCTGAAGTTGACAAGAACGTCTGACCTTGCTGTCAGGCATCTGTTAAACAAGTAGGCATCAAACCCGAAGTCCGGCTCAACCGGAAGTTGAGAAGAACATTTGACCTCGCCGTCAGGTATCTGTTAAACAAACAGGCATCGAACCCGATGGCCGGCTCAACACGAAGTTGAGAAGAATATCTGACCTTGCTGTTAAGCATCTGTTAAAAAAACAGGCATAAAATCTGAATGTCGGCTCAACCTGAAGTTGAGAAGAATGTATGAGGTCGCTGTCAGGCATCTGTTAAACAAGTGGGCATCGAACTCGAAGGCTGGCTCAACCGGAAGTTGAGAAGAACATCAGACCTTGCTGTCATGTATCTGTTAAACAAACAGGCATCGAACTCGAAGACCGGCTCAACACGAAGTTGAGAAGAACATCTGATCTCGCCGTAAGGCATCTGTTAACAAACAGGCATCGAACCCGAAGGGCGGCTAAACCCAAAGTTGATAAAAAAATTAGACCTCGCCGTCAGGCATCTCTTAAACAAACTGGCATCGAATTTGAAGGCCGGCCCAACACGAAGTTGAGAGGAACATTTGACCTTGCTGTCATGCATCTGTTAAACAGACAGGCATCGAACCCGAAGGGCGGCTCAACCCGTAGTTAATAAGAACATCCGACCTCGGTGTCAGGCATATGTTAAACAAACAGGCATCGAACCCGAAGGCCGGCTCAACCCGAAGTTGAGAAGAACATCTGACCTCGCCGTCAGGCATCTGTTAAACAAACATGCATCAAACCCGAAGGCCGACTCAACACGAAGTTAAGAGAAACATTTGACCTTGCCGTCATGCATCTATTAAACGGACAGACATTGAACCCGAAGGGCGACTCAACGCGTAGCTGAGAAGAACATCTGACCTCTGTGTCAGGCATATGTTAAACAAACAGGCATCGAACCCGATGGCCGGCTCAACCCAAAGTTGAGAAGAACATCTGACCTCGCCGTCAGATATCTGTTAAACAAACAAGCATCGAAACCGAAGACCGGCTCAACACGAAGTTGAGAAGAACACGTTACCTCGCCGTGAGGTATCTTTTAAGCAAACAGGCATCGAACCCGAAGGGTGGCTAAACCCGAAGTTGATAAATACATTAGACCTCTCCTTCAGAAATCTATTAAACAAACAGGCATCGAACCCGAAGGCCGACTCAACATGAAGTTGAGAGGAACATTTGACCTTGCCGTCATGCATCTGTTAAACGGACAGACATTGAACCCGAAGGGGGGCTCAACCCGTAGTTGAGAAGAACATCTGACCTCAGTGTTAGGCATATGTTAAACAAACAGGCATCGAACCCAAAGGCCGGCTCAACCCGAAGTTGAGAAGAACATCTGACCTCGCCGTCAGGAATCTTGAAAAAAAACAAGCATCGAACCCTAAGACCGGCTCAACACGAAGTTGAGAGGAACATCTGACCTCGTCTTCAAGCATTTGTAAAACAAACAGGCATCGAACCCGAAGGGCGACTCAACCCGAAGTTAAGAAGAACATCTGAACTTGCCGTCAGGCATCTATTAAACAAATACGAATCGAATTTGAAGGCTGGCTCAACCAGAAGTTGAGAAGAACATCTAACCTTGCTGTCAGGCATCAGTTAAACAAACAGGCATCAAACCCGAAGGCCGGCTCAATACGTAGTTGAGAGGAACATCTGACCTCGCTGTTAAGCATCTGTTAAAAAACAAGCATAAAATCTGAAGGTCGGCTCAACCTGAAGTTGACAAGAACGTCTGACCTTGCTGTCAGGCATCTGTTAAACAAGTAGGCATCAAACCCGAAGTCCGGCTCAACCGGAAGTTGAGAAGAACATCTGACCTCGCCGTCAGGTATCTGTTAAACAAACAGGCATCGAACCTGATGGCCGGCTCAACACGAAGTTGAGAGGAATATCTGACCTTGCTGTTAAGCATCTGTTAAAAAAACAGGCATAAAATCTGAATGTCGGCTCAACCTGAATTTGAGAAGAATGTATGACGTCGCTGTCAGGCATCTGTTAAACAAGTGGGCATCGAACTCGAAGGCTGGCTCAACCGGAAGTTGAGAAGAACATCTGACCTCGCTGTCATGTATCTGTTAAACAAACAGGCATCGAACTCGAAGACCGGCTCAACACGAAGTTGAGAAGAACATCTGATCTCGCCGTAAGGCATCTGTTAACAAACAGGCATCGAACCCGAAGGGCGGCTAAACCCAAAGTTGATAAGAAAATTAGACCTCGCCGTCAGGCATCTGTTAAACAAAATGGCATCGAATTTGAAGGTCGGCCCAACACGAAGTTGAGAGGAACATTTGACCTTGCTGTCATGCATCTGTTAAACAGACAGGCATCGAACCCGAAGGGCGGCTCAACCCGTAGTTAATAAGAACATCCGACCTCGGTGTCAGGCATATGTTAAACAAACAGGCATCGAACCCGAAGGCCGGCTCAACCCGAAGTTGAGAAGAACATCTGACCTCGCCGTCAGGCATCTGTTAAACAAACATGCATCAAACCCGAAGGCCGACTCAACACGAAGTTAAGAGGAACGTATGACCTTGCCGTCATGCATCTATTAAACGGACAGACATTGAACCCGAAGGGCGACTCAACGCGTAGCTGAGAAGAACATCTGACCTCTGTGTCAGGCATATGTTAAACAAATAGGCATCGAACCCGATGGCCGGCTCAACCCAAAGTTTAGAAGAACATCTGACCTCGCCGTCAGATATCTGTTAAACAAACAAGCATCGAAACCGAAGACCGGCTCAACACGAAGTTGAGAAGAACACGTGACCTCGCCGTGAGGTATCTTTTAAGCAAACAGGCATCGAACCCGAAGGGTGGCTAAACCCGAAGTTGATAAATACATTAGACCTCTCCTTCAGAAATCTATTAAACAAACAGGCATCGAACCCGAAGGCCGACTCAACATGAAGTTGAGAGGAACATTTGACCTTGCCGTCATGCATCTGTTAAACGGACAGACATTGAACCCGAAGGGGGGCTCAACCCGTAGTTGAGAAGAACATCTGACCTCAGTGTTAGGCATATGTTAAACAAACAGGCATCGAACCCAAAGGTCGGCTCAACCCGAAGTTGAGAAGAACATCTGACCTCGCCGTCAGGAATCTTGTAAAAAAACAGGCATCGAACCCTAAGACCGGCTCAACACGAAGTTGAGAGGAACATCTGACCTCGTCTTCAAGCATTTGTAAAACAAACAGGCATCGAACCCGAAGGGCGGCTCAACCCGAAGTTAAGAAGAACATCTGAACTTGCCGTCAGGCATCTATTAAACAAATACGAATCGAATTTGAAGGCTGGCTCAACCAGAAGTTGAGAAGAACATCTAACCTTGCTGTCAGGCATCAGTTAAACAAACACGCATCAAACCCGAAGGCCGGCTTAATACGTAGTTAAGAGGAACATCTGACCTCGCTGTTAAGCATCTGTTAAAAAACAAGCATAAAATCTGAAGGTCGGCTCAACCTGAAGTTGACAAGAACGTCTGACCTTGCTGTCAGGCATCTGTTAAACAAGTAGGCATCAAACCCGAAGTCCGGCTCAACCGGAAGTTGAGAAGAACATCTGACCTCGCCGTCAGGTATCTGTTAAACAAACAGGCATCGAACCCGATGGCCGGCTCAACACGAAGTTGAGAGGAATATCTGACCTTGCTGTTAAGCATCTGTTAAAAAAACAGGCATAAAATCTGAATGTCGGCTCAACCTGAAGTTGAGAAGAATGTATGACGTCGCTGTCAGGCATATGTTAAACAAGTGGGCATCAAACTCGAAGGCTGGCTCAACCGGAAGTTGAGAAGAACATCTGACCTCGCTGTCATGTATCTGTTAAACAAACAGGCATCGAACTCGAAGACCGGCTCAACACGAAGTTGAGAAGAACATCTGATCTCGCCGTAAGGCATCTGTTAACAAACAGGCATCGAACCCGAAGGGCTGCTAAACCCAAAGTTGATAAGAAAATTAGACCCCGCCGTCAGGCATCTGTTAAACAAACTGGCATCGAATTTGAAGGCCGGCCCAACACAAAGTTGAGAGGAACATTTGACCTTGCTGTCATGCATCTGTTAAACAGACAGGCATCAAACCCGAAGGGCGGCTCAACCCGTAGTTAATAAGAACATCCGACCTCGGTGTCAGGCATATGTTAAACAAACAGGCATCGAACCCGAAGGCCGGATCAACCCGAAGTTGAGAAGAACATCTGACTTCGCCGTCAGGCATCTGTTAAACAAACATGCATCAAACCCGAAGGCCGACTCAACATGAAGTTGAGAGGAACATTTGACCTTTTCGTCATGCATCTGTTAAACAGACAGGCATTGAACCCGAAGGGGGGCTCAACCCGTAGTTGAGAAGAACATCTGACCTCGGTGTCAGGCATATGTTAAACAAACAGGTATCGAACCCGAAGGCCGGCTCAACCCGAAGTTGAGAAGAACATCTGACCTCGTCGTCAGGAATCTTGTAAAAAAACAGGCATCGAACCCTAAGACCGGCTCAACACAAAGTTGAGAAGAACATATGACCTCGCCGTCAGGCATCTGTTAAAAAAGTAGGCATCGAACCCAAAGGCCGGCTTAACTGGAAGTTGAGAAGAACATCTGACCTCGCCGTCAGGTATCTGTTAAACAAACAGGCATTGAACCCGAAGACCGGCTCAACACGAAGTTGAGAGGAACATCTGACCTTGTCTTCAAGCATTTGTAAAACAAACAGGCATCGAACCCGAAGGGCGGCTCAACCCGAAGTTAAGAAGAACATCTGAACTTGCCGTCAAGCATCTATTAAACAAATACGAATTGAATTTGAAGGCTGGCTCAACTAGAAGTTGAGAAGAACATCTAACCTCGCTGTCAGGCATCAGTTAAACAAACAGGCATCAAACCCGAAGGCCGGCTCAATACGAAGTTGAGAGGAACATCTGACCTCGCTGTTAAGCATCTGTTAAAAAAACAAGCATAAAATCTGAAGGTCGGCTCAACCTGAAGTTGACAAGAACGTCTGACCTTGCTGTCAGGCATCTGTTAAACAAGTAGGCATCAAACCCGAAGTCCGGCTCAACCGGAAGTTGAGAAGAACATCTGACCTTGCCGTCAGGTATCTGTTAAACAAACAGGCATCGAACCCGATGGCCGGCTCAACACGAAGTTGAGAGGAATATCTGACCTTGCTGTTAAGCATCTGTTAAAAAAACAGGCATAAAATCTGAATGTCGGCTCAACCTGAAGTTGAGAAGAATGTATGACGTCGCTGTCAGGCATCTGTTAAACAAGTGGGCATCGAACTCGAAGGCTGGCTCAACCGGAAGTTGAGAAGAACATCTGACCTTGCTGTCATGTATCTCTTAAACAAACAGGCATCGAACTCGAAGACCGGCTCAACACGAAGTTGAGAAGAACATCTGATCTCGCCGTAAGGCATCTGTTCACAAACAGGCATCGAACCCGAAGGGCGGCTAAACCCAAAGTTGATAAGAAAATTAGACCTCGCCGTCAGGCATCTGTTAAAAAAACTGGCATCGAATTTGAAGGCCGGCCCAACACGAAGTTGAGAGGAACATTTGACCTTGCTGTCATGCATCTGTTAAACAGACAGGCATCGAACCCGAAGGGCGGCTCAACCCGTAGTTAGTAAGAACATCTGACCTCGGTGTCAGGCATATGTTAAACAAACAGGCATCGAACCCGAAGGCCGGCTCAACCCGAAGTTGAGAAGAACATCTGACCTCGCCGTCAGGCATCTGTTAAACAAATATGCATCAAACCCGAAGGCCGGCTCAACACGAAGTTAAGAGGAACATTTGACCTTGCCGTCATGCATCTATTAAACGGACAGACATTGAACCCGAAGGGCGACTCAACGCGTAGTTGAGAAGAACATCTGACCTCTGTGTCAGGCATATGTTAAACAAACAGGCATCGAACCCGATGGCCGGCTCAACCCAAAGTTGAGAAGAACATCTGACCTCGCCGTCAGATATCTGTTAAACAAACAAGCATCGAAACCGAAGACCGGCTCAACACGAAGTTGAGAAGAACACGTGACCTCGCCGTGAGGTATCTTTTAAGCAAACAGGCATCGAACCCGAAGGGTGGCTAAACCCGAAGTTGATAAATACATTAGACCTCTCCTTCAGAAATCTATTAAACAAACAGGCATCGAACCCGAAGGCCGACTCAACATGAAGTTGAGAGGAACATTTGACCTTGTCATCATGCATCTGTTAAACAAACAGGCATTGAACCCGAAGGGGGGCTCAACCCGTAGTTGAGAAGAACATCTGACCTCAGTGTCAGGCATATGTTAAACAAACAGGTATCGAACCCGAAGGCCGGCTCAACCCGAAGATGAGAAGAACATCTGACCTCGCCGTCAGGAATCTTGTAAAAAAACAGTCATCGAACCCTAAGACCGGCTCAACACAAAGTTGAGAAGAACATCTGACCTCGCCGTCAGGCATCTGTTAAACAAGTAGGCATCGAACCCAAAGGTCGGCTTAACTGGAAGTTGAGAAGAACATCTGACCTCGCCGTCAGGTATCTGTTAAACAAACAGGCATTGAACCCGAAGACCGGCTCAACACGAAGTTGAGAGGAACATCTGACCTCATCTTCAAGCATTTGTAAAACAAACAGGCATCGAATCCGAAGGGCGGCTCAACCCGAAGTTAAGAAGAACATGTGAACTTGCCGTCAGGCATCTATTAAACAAATACGAATCGAATTTCAAGGCTGGCTCTACCAGAAGTTGAGAAGAACATCTAACCTCGCTGTCAGGCATCAGTTAAACAAACAGGCATCAAACCCGAAGGCCGGCTCAATACGAAGTTGAGAGGAACATCTGACCTCGCTGTTAAGCATCTGTTAAAAAAACAAGCATAAAATCTGAAGGTCGGCTCAACCTGAAGTTGACAAGAACGTCTGACCTTGCTGTCAGGCATCTGTTAAACAAGTAGGCATCAAACCCGAAGTCCGACTCAACACGAAGTTGAGAAGAACATCTGACCTCACTGTCAGGCATCTGTTAAACAAACAGGCATCAAACCCTAAGGGAGGAAAAACCCGAAGTTGATAAGAACATTAGACCTCGCCGTCAGGCATCTGTTTAACAAACAGGCGTCGAACCCGAAGGCCGACTCAATATGAAGTTGAGAGGAACATTTGACCTTTCCGTCATGCATCTGTTAAACATAATAGCATTGAACCCGAAGGTCGGCTCAACCCGTAGTTGAGAAGAACATATGACCTCGGTGTCAGGTGTAACGCCCCATATTGCTTTTAGGATTACCGACTGACCCCACAAACCAACACGAGTCTTTTCAGCATGCTTTGTCCTCAATCAGGCATATGTTAAACAAACAGGCATCGAACCCGAAGGCCGGCTCAACCCGAAATTGAGAAGAACATCTGACCTCGCCGTCAGGCATCTGTTAAACAAACAAGCATCGAACCCGAATGCCGTCTCAACCTGTAGTTGATAAGAACATATGACCTTGCTGTCAAGCATCTGTTAAACAACCAGACATCGAACCTAAAGGTCGGCTCAAATTGAAGTTGAGAGGAACATATGACCTAACCATCAGGCATCTGTTAAACAAACAAGCATCAAACCCGAAGGCCGGCTCAACACAAAGTTGAGAGGAACATCTGACCTCGCCGTCAAGCATCTATTAAACAAATACAAATCAAATTTAAAGGTCGGCTCAACCCGAAGTTGAGAAGAACATCTGACCTCGCTGTCAGGCATCACTTAAACAAACAGGCATCGAACCCGAAGGCCGGCTCAATACGAAGTTGAGAGGATCATCTGACCTCGCTGTCAAGCATCTGTTAAAAAAACAGACATCGAATCTGAAGGTCGGCTCAACCAAAGTTGAGAAGAACATCTGAACTCGCCGTCAGGCTTCTGTTAAACAAGTAGGCATCGAACCTGAAGGCCGGCTCAACCGTAAGTTGAGAAGAACATCTGACCTCGCCGTCAGGTATCTGTTAAATAAACAGGCATCGAACGCAAATACCGGCTCAACACGAAGTTTATAAGAACATCTGACCTCGTCGTGAGGCATCTGTTAAACAAGACGGCATCGAACCCGAAGGGCGGCTAAACCCAAAGTTGATAAGAACATTAGACCTCTCCTTCAGGCATATATTAAACAAACAAGCATCGAACCCGAAGGCCGGCTCAACACGAAGTTGAGAGGAACATTTGACCTTGCCGTCATGCATCTGTTCAACAGAAAGGCATTGTACCTGAAGGTCGGCTCAACCCGAAGTTGAGAAGAACATCTGACCTCGTCGTCAGGCATCTATTAAACAAACAAACATTGAACCCGAAAGCCTTCTCAACCCTTAGTTGATAAGAACATATGACCTTGTTGTCAAGCATCTGTTAAACAAACAGGCATCGAACCCATAGGCCGCCTCAAGTTGAAGCTGAGAGGAACATCTGACCTCGCCATCAGGCATCTGTTCAACAAACAGACATCAAATCCGAAGGCCGGCTCAACACGAAGTTGAGAGAAACATCTGACCTCGCCGTCAAGCATTTGTTAAACAAACAGGCATCGAACCCGAAGGGCGGCTCAACCCGAAGTTGAGAAGAACATCTGACCTCGCTGTCAGGCATCTGTTAAACAAACACTCGTCGAACTTAAAGGTCGGCTCAACCCGAAGTTGAGAAGAACATCTGACCTTGCTGTCAGGCATTAGTTAAACAAACAGACATCGAACCTGAAGGCCGGCTAAATACGAAGTTGAGAGGAACATCTGACCTCCCTGTCAAGCATCTGTTAAAAAAACAGGCATCGAATAAGAAGGTCCGGTTAACCCGAAGTTGAGAAGAACATCTGACCTCGCCGTCAGGCATTAGTTTAACAAACAAGCATCGAACCCAAAGGCCGGCTCAATACGAAGTTGAGAGGAACATTTGACCTTGCTGTTAAGCATCTGTTAAAAAAACAGGCATATAATCTGAAGGTCGGCTCAACTTGAAGTTGAGAAGAACGTCTGACCTCGTTGTTAGGCATCTGTTAAACAAGTAGGCATCGAACCCGAAGGCCGGCTCAACCGGAAGTTGAGAAGAAAATCTAACCTCGCCGTCAGGTATCTGTTAAACAAACAGGCATAGAACCTGAATACCGGCTCAACACGAAGTTGAGAAGAACATTTGACCTCGCCGTAAGGCATCTGTTAAACAAACAGGCATCGAACCCGAAGGGCGGCTAAACCCGAAGTTGATAAGAACATTAGACCTCGCCGTCAGGCACCTGTTAAACAAATAGGCCTCAAACCAGAAGGCCGGCTCAACACGAAGTTGAGAGGAACATTTGACCTTCCCTTCATGCATCTGTTAAACAGAAAGGCATTGAACCCAAAGGGCAGCTCAACCCGTAGTTGAGAAGAACAATTGACCTTGGTTTCAGGCATATGTTAAACAAACAGGCATCGAACCCGAAGGTCGGCTCAACCCAATGTTGAGAAGAACATTTGACCTCACCGTCAGGCATTTGTTAAACAAACATGCATCAAACTCGAAGGTCATCTCAACCCTTAGTTTACAAGAACATCTAACCTTTTCGTCAAGCATGTGTTAAACAAACAGGCATCGAACCCAAAGGTCGGCTCAACTTGAAGTTGAAAGGAACATCTGACTTCGCCATCAGGCATCTGTTAAGCAAATAGGCATCAAACCCGAAGGTCGGCTCAACACGAAGTTGAGAGGAACATCTGACCTCACCGTCAAGCATTTGTTAAACAAACAGGCATCGGACCCGAAGGGCGGCTCAACCCGAAGTTGAGAAGAACATCTGACCTCACCGTCAGCCATCTATTAAACAAACACGAATCGATTTAGAAGGCCGACTCAACCCAAAGTTGAGAAAAAAATATGACCTTGCTGTCAGGCACCAGTTAAAGAAACAGGCATCGAGCCCGAAGGCCGGCTCAATACGAAGTTGTGAGGAACATCTGACCTCGCTGTCAAGCATCTGTTAAAAAAACAGGCATCGAATCTGAAGGTCAGCTCAACCAAAGTTGAGAAGAACATCTGATCTTGCCGCCAGGCATCTGTTAAACAAGTAGGCATCGAACCCGAAGGCCGGCTCAACCGGTAGTTGAGAAGAACATCTGGCGTCGCCGTCAGGTATCTGTTAAATAAACAGGCATCGAACCCGAAGACCGGCTCAACACGAAGTTGAGAAGAACATCTGACCTCTTCGTGAGGCATCTGTTAAACAAACCGGCATCAAACCCGAAGGGCGGATAAACCCGAAGTTGATAAGAACATTAGACCTATCCTTCAGGCATATTTTAAACAAACAGGCATCGAACCCGAAGGCCGGCTCAACACGAAGTTGAGAGGAACATTTGACCTTGTCGTCATGCATCTGTTCAACAGAAAGGCGTTGAACCCGAAGGGCGGTCAACCCGTAGTTGAGAAGAACATATGACCTCGGTGTCAGCCATATGTTAAACAAACAGGCATCGAACCCATAGGTCGGCTCAACTTGAAGTTGAGAGGAACATCTGACCTCGCCATCAGGCATCTGTTAAACAAACAGGCATCAAACCCGAAGGCCGGCTAAACACGAAATTGAGAGAAACATCTGACCTCGCCATGAAGCATTTGTTAAACAAACAGGCATCGAACCCGAAGAGCGGCTCAACCCGAAGTAGAGAAGAACATCTGACCTCGCCGTCAGGCATCTGTTAAATAAACACGCGTCGCACTTAAAGGTCGGCTCAACACGAAGTTAAGAAGAACAACTGACCTTGCTGTCAGGCATCAGTTAAACAAACAAGCATCAAACCCGAAGGCCGGTTCAATACGAAGTTTAGAGGAACATCTGACCTCCCTGTCAAGCATCTGTTAAAAAAACAGGCATCGAATCTGAAGGTCGGGTCAACCCAAAGTTGAGATGAACATCTCACCTCGCCGTCAGGCATCTGTTAAACAAGTAGGCATCGAACCCGAAGGCCGACTCAACCGGAAGTTGAGAAGAACATCTGACCTCGCCGTCCAGTATCTGTTAAACAAACAGGCATCGAACCCGAAGAACGGTGTAACGCCCGTTCATTTTAATTAAATTATTTATGAATTGTTGGTGTGCCTTTACGTGGGAGTGTGTCTGAGAGCGTTGGTGGGTATCCTTAAAGTATATGAAACCATTTAGTAAATCATTGAGATTGATAATAATATAATATAATTAATAATGATGATAATTTAATAACTAGTAGTAATATTATTATTATTATTTTTATTATTATTATTATTATTAGATGGAATAAAGGGAATTAGGGAACTATTAGAGAAGTTGGGGGAGAAAGAGGGTTATCACGATAAACTGCTCAGAAAACCAAATTTGAGGAAAAAGGTTGAAGAGAAGGAGGAACGTGGCTGTTGAGAGAAATGAAGAGCAGAGAATCATCCATCAGAGAATTGGAAGATAGTTGCAGAAAAGCCGCCGGAGAGCAGAACCAGAACCGAAAGCTTGGAATTGGCCTCTATTCTAAGGTAAAGGTGGGGTTCAATTCTATAACCGTGGGTATGATCAATCTCATGTAGGGAATTGATTCATAGGTATAATTTCCGTCAATAGATAAATGTTAGGGACGATGTTTTTATGTAAGAATGAATATGTTATATACGATGCTCTAAGGTTTCCCTAATGGGGCAAATACGTAGTAATGTTCCCGTAAGTTGAAGAAAGAAATATTAAAGATTAATGTTCCCGTAGTAACGTTACCGTAGTAATGTTCCCGTAGTGATGTTCCCGTAGTGATGTTCCCGTAGTAATGTTCCCGTAGTAATGTTCCCGTAGTAATGTTCCCGTAAGTTGAAGAAAGAAATATTAAAGATTAATGTTCCCGTGGTAATGTTCCCGTAGTAATGTTCCCGTAGTGATGTCCCCGTAGTAACGTTATCGTAGTAATGTTCCCGTAGGTTGAGAAATATTAAAGGAATATTAAGGGTAAATGTTCCCGTAAGTTGATAAATATTAAGGGTTAATGTTTGTCTACGCCTGCATTAATGTTTATGTCGTTAGTTTATGTAGTAATGTTGGGAATCGGCGCCGACACGCGTTAATTTCCCATTTGTTGAGGAAATGTTATTATAATTTTCTCCTTGGATTACGTGGATAAGTTGTAGTTATATTACCCGTATGAAGGTGTATGAAAATGTGTCGAGTTCTTATTTGTAGTAATGATGTTGTCAGTTGTTCTCTGACATGAAAATGCTGTTGAGTTCTCGATTGTAGAGACGAGGTTGTTTTTAATTGTTCTCTGTGAAAATGTGTTAGAGTCTTATTCGTAGGAACGATACTGTTGGTAGTTCTCTGATATGAACAGATTGAAATGGTGAGTCCATAATATATGCAAAATGTGATGTTTCTGTTATGGATAATTGGTTGTAGGCGTGATGCCTTGTTGCACGGTTGTTGCACAGTTGTTGTTGTTGCGTTATAGTCCATAATAGTTTCATCTCATAGCATATCATTTGGCCTGGATTGGCGACGGTTGTGCCTGTATTGGCGTTATTTGGAGTGTTGGCTCCTAGATGGGTTCAGGTTGTTGGCCCTGTCCCGAGTTATGGAGAGTTGTCTCCCGAATTATTGTGGAGAGTTGTCTCCCGAGTTTTGGAGTGTTGGCTCCTAGATGGGTTCGGGGTGTTGGCCCTGTCCCGAGTTTTGGAGTGTTGGCTCCTAAATGGTACCACATGCATATGCACAGTTGAGTCGCATTGATGAGTCGCATTGTTGAGTTGCGTTGTTGAGTTGTTTTGATGAGTGGCTGAGATATGATGATAATTGTTGTGGTTATGAATAATGAATTGTTGCAGTTTAATTATTACTAATATTTATGTGAACTGCTGGAATTATAATGCTGTGATAATATTCTGACATGACTTTTATCATGCCTTATGTTATATTGTTGATATCTCACCCTTTATGTTGTATGTTACCTCCGTTGGTGGTAATTTGCAGGTAACTCGGAAGAAAGTGTCGCTTTATGTTTAAGGTCGTTGGTTGCTCTGATACGTAGCACTCTGGGGGGGGGGGGAATGAACGATTAATGTTATTGTTTTAATTGAATTCCTTGTTGCTGAATTTTATTAAGTACTATGGCAAATAGATTGGTTGTTTCTGATAATGCCAAATGTTGCTTGGATGCATAGTTGTTTTAGTGAATTGATGCAAGATAATTATTTGCTGAATTTTAATGGAATTTAATTACTACGAATCGTTGGAAGTGTATTATAACATGGCGTTTATGATTTAAATGTTAAACAAGTTACCGTTGTTTGTTCATCCGAATTTTGTGCTACGTGTGTTTGTAAATGAGCTTTTGCAGGTGTATGTGTTTTGGTTAAGTGTAGAATGTGACACCTCTGCTGCGTCTGAGAATTTGGGAGCGTGACGATCGTCACAGCTCCATGACGCTCGTCATGACCGTGACGGTCGTGACATCCATGACGGTCGTCATGAGATTTTATTTGCTGCACTCTGAATTGTTTCTGTTGTTTATCTTATTTTTCTGTGATAGTTTAGAGTGGGGTGTTACAATTGGTACCAGAGCAGGTCGGTCCGTCCGACCAAGTTATTTAATGTTGTGTATTCCCTGGTATGCGACATGTGTGTGAAAACACTGTCGGTACATGTTATATTGTGGAACCTTTGTCTGCAGGAGTGAGAATGATTCAAGTGGGGGAGAAGCTTGTGCTTCTCCAGGATGCTGCAAGTGTGGAGTTGTAGCTCGGTGTGTGGTTGAACGGTCTTATAGTTTGGTAAAGATGGTTTATACCCCCATCATGATTTTCGGCTGTCTATTGACAAATTGAGGAATTGATCAACCTTGATCTCTTGTTGATAGTAGTTGGGATTGTGTTGGATGGGATATACGTGTCTTGCAAGCTTGGATGGCGTGAGCAATGAATTGCCTTGAGTTAGGCTAAGTGCTTAAGAATTATTTTGATGAGTCGGCGCAGGACGGTGTTGAAGTGTTTAATTTGATGGGAATTTTTGATTTATAATGAAAGTGAGAAGTTGGTGATTTGCCAATTAATTATGGTTGACTGGAAGTTATCCTGACAAGATAGGGATATACAGCCAAGAAGTGAAGTGGAGTTGTGATCGACTTAGTTGCGGAAACTAATTCGATATTGAGAGCTCCATGTCTGTTGGATGGTCAAAGAACTAAATTGATTGAGTAGCTTTGAGACTTGTGTCTGGTGTGTGTGCTAAGGCCACCGAGTGTGAAATTGTTGTCGTACGTCGAATTCCGAGATCGCAGCTTTTTACGGAATCAATGTTTTTACGGACGAAAGTTGGAATATATTACGCCGTTGTGTCGGGTAATGTTAGGCCGTGATCGAGTATGCTTGTTTTATCGAATTTGATGGATTTTTGTAAGTTTTTGCATTTTTGAATATTTGAGGATTTAAGATTCGGATTAAAATCGAAAGTCGTAGATTTCACATTTGATGGTTCTAAATCACTAATATATGTTTGGTATGAATGAGTATGTGTTTGTTTCGAAGAAAATAATTGAATCGGTCGGATTTTCGGGCGAAAATGCTCAAACCCGTAGCAGCTTTTATGCAGAAAAATTATGTTTTAGAGAAACTTCGAAAATTCATATCTCTTGATCCGTAAGTCGGTTTTAGTCCCCGTTCGAAGCGTTGGAAAGCTAACGAGATGCTCTTTATAGAAAAAATTGTTTTGAAGCCTGTACCTGGTTCAATTATAGCAAAAAATTGAAAATGTATCGTGTGTTGATTTTTGCCGAACCCGACAGGACCATTTGTTGTGTTTATGATGCCCTGTTGATATGCTAAGTGAAACTTCAGCGAGTTTTGGTTATGCTTAAAGGGAACTTGAAGTACATAAGAGGAATCATCTGATAAGTGATTTAGAGTTGGTTGTTGTTGTGGTTGTGCCGGAGTTGGAAGCTTCAATTAGTTAGTGTGAGACTTGAAATGTCTGGTGATCTCAAGAGCTTAAGGTATTTATTTGATTTGGAATAGTTGAATATGAGGCAGAGAAAATAATTGGGACTCCAGAATGGATTATGGTTTCGGATTGAATTACCATTCGGGGAAATCAAAACGTGGTAGCTTATGCATTGGCTTGAAAATCCTTGCATATGCCGATGATGGTGGTGAAAAGAGTTAGGACTGATTGAACAATTTTGTGGTATGAGTTGGTTTGTGAAGAGACTTCTTATGGAGTTAAGCTTAGTATGTTGGACCTTACTAGTGGTATTCTTGACGAGATTCGATAAGGTCAGAACTTTGGTTTGAGTTGATAGATTAGTTGAATCTGAGGAATTAAAGTCGAAGGGATGATTTTCAGTTTAATGGAAATAGTATCATGAGATGTCGTGATAGAGTTTGCGTTCCAGATATTATTAAGTGGAATGAGAGTATTGAGGTAGATGGAGTATCCATCCCGGTGCTATGAGGATGTGACCGGATTTGAGGAAATTATTTTGAGGGCCATAGTTGAAGAGATAAGTGGTTAAGTTTGTATGTGCTGATTAGACTTGTTGGAAGTCGAAGAATAAACGCCAGAGACCATTGGGTCCGATGCAACCGTTGAATATTCTAGAGTGGAGATCAGATAGTATTCCCATGGATTTTGTGTTGGGTTTTCTGGAGAATTTGAGGGATATGATTTTACTTGGGTGATTTTGGATAGAATGACTAATTTGGCTCTTTTCCTAACAAGTGAGATTAATCATTCTATGTTGAAGCTAGCTGAGATTATGCAAGAGACGACTGAAAAGATCCAAAGGATCCAAGAAAGATGTGTTTTGAGAGTTACGATAGTAACTGGTATTGGTCGAGCTTGAGGTCTCGGGAGCACACTGTGTTTTGTGATCTGTATCAGGGTGGCGCAGCGGAAGCGTGGGAAAAATAGCAGGTTAGACTGTTTTACCGCTGTCACTCGTGAGAATTTACATGATGTGGTATGTGCCTAGGTTGAAGAAGTACATTAATTCGGATGGATGGTATACAAGTGAAAGGTAATTTGACTGTTGAGGCGTTGCTAGTTCGGGTGGATGAAAGAGAAGCAACTTCGAGGTGAAGAAATTGCTTTGGTGAAAGTGGCATGGTTGGGAGTTGTTTGATTGAGGTAATTTCGAGGACGAAATTCTTTTAAGTAGGGGAGAGTTGTAACGCCCGTTCATTTTAATTAAATTATTTATGAATTGTTGGTGTGCCTTTACGTGGGAGTGTGTTTGAGAGCGTTGGTGGGTATCCTTAAAGTATAGGAAACCATTTATTAAATCATTGAGATTGATAATAATATAATATAATTAATAATGATGATAATTTAATAACTAGTAGTAATATTATTATTATTATTATTATTATTATTATTATTATTAGATGGAATAAAGGGAATTAGGGAACTATTAGAGAAGTTGGGGGAGAAAGAGGGTTATCACGATAAACTGCTCAGAAAACCAAATTTGAGGAAAAAGGTTGAAGAGAAGGAGGAACGTGGCTGTTGAGAGAAATGGAGAGCAGAGAATCATCCATCAGGGAATTGGAAGATAGTTGCAGAAAAGCCGCCGGAGAGCAGAACCAGAACCGAAAGCTTGGAATTGGCCTCTATTCTAAGGTAAGGGTGGGGTTCAATTCTATAACCGTGGGTATGATCAATCTCATGTAGGGAATTGATTCATAGGTATAATTTCCGTCAATAGATAAATGTTAGGGACGATGTTTTTATGTAAGAATGAATATGTTATATACGATGCTCTAAGGTTTCCCTAATGGGGCAAATACGTAGTAATGTTCCCGTAAGTTGAAGAAAGAAATATTAAAGATTAATGTTCCCGTAGTAACGTTACCGTAGTAATGTTCCCGTAGTGATGTTCCCGTAGTGATGTTCCCGTAGTAATGTTCCCGTAGTAATGTTCCCGTAAGTTGAAGAAAGAAATATTAAAGATTAATGTTCCCGTGGTAATGTTCCCGTAGTAATGTTCCCGTAGTGATGTCCCCGTAGTAACGTTATCGTAGTAATGTTCCCGTAGGTTGAGAAATATTAAAGGAATATTAAGGGTAAATGTTCCCGTAAGTTGATAAATATTAAGGGTTAATGTTTGTCTACGCCTGCATTAATGTTTATGTCGTTAGTTTATGTAGTAATGTTGGGAATCGGCGCCGACACGTGCTAATTTCTCATTTGTTGAGGAAATGTTATTATAATTTTCTCCTTGGATTACGTGGATAAGTTGTAGTTATATTACCCGTATGAAGGTGTATGAAAATGTGTCGAGTTCTTATTTGTAGTAATGATGTTGTCAGTTGTTCTCTGACATGAAAATGCTGTTGAGTTCTCGATTGTAGAGACGAGGTTGTTTTTAATTGTTCTCTGTGAAAATGTGTTAGAGTCTTATTCGTAGGAACGATACTGTTGGTAGTTCTCTGATATGAACAGATTGAAATGGTGAGTCCATAATATATGCAAAATGTGATGTTTCTGTTATGGATAATTGGTTGTAGGCGTGATACCTTGTTGCACGGTTGTTGCACAGTTGTTGTTGTTGCGTTATAGTCCATAATAGTTGCATCTCATAGCATATCATTTGGCCTGGATTGGCAACGGTTGTGCCTGTATTGGCGTTATTTGGAGTGTTGGCTCCTAGATGGGTGCAGGGTGTTGGCCCTGTCCTGAGTTGTGGAGAGTTGTCTCCCGAATTATTGTGTAGAGTTGTCTCCCGAGTTTTAGAGTGTTGGCTCCTAGATGGGTTCGGGGTGTTGGCCCTGTCCCGAGTTTTGGAGTGTTGGCTCCTAAATGGTACCACATGCATATGCACAGTTGAGTCGCATTGATGAGTCACATTGTTGAGTTGCGTTGTTGAGTTATTTTGATGAGTTGCTGAGATATGATGATAATTGTTGTGGTTATGAATAATGAATTGTTGCAGTTTAATTATTACTAATATTTATGCGAACTGCTAGAATTATAATGCTGTGATAATATTCTGACATGACTTTTATCATGCCTTATGTTATATTGTTGATATCTCACCCTTTATGTTGTATGTTACCCCCGTTGGTGGTAATTTGCAGGTAACTCGGAAGAAAGTGTCGCTTTATGTTTAAGGTCGTTGGTTGCTCTGATACGTAGCACTCTGGGGGGGAATGAACGATTAATGTTATTGTTTTAATTGAATTCCTTGTTGCTGAATTTTATTAAGTACTATGGCAAATAGATTGGTTGTTTCTGATAATGCCAAATGTTGCTTGGATGCATAGTTATTTTAGTGAATTGATGCAAGATAATTATTTGCTGAATTTTAATGGAATTTAATTACTACGAATCGTTGGAAGTGTATTATAACATGGCGTTTATGATTAAAATGTTAAACAAGTTACCGTTGTTTGTTCATCCGAATTTTGTGCTACGTGTGTTAGTAAATGAGCTTTTGCAGGTGTATGTGTTTTGGTTAAGTGTAGAATGTGACACCTCTGCTGCGTCTGAGAATTTGGGAGCATGACGGTCGTCACAGCTCCATGACGCTCGTCATGACCGTGACAGTCGTGACATCCATGACGGTCGTCATGAGATTTTATTTGCTGCACTCTGAATTGTTTCTGTTGTTTATCTTATTTTTCTGTGATAGTTTAGAGTGGGGTGTTACAATTGGTACCAGAGCAGGTCGGTCCGTCCGACCAAGTTATTTAATGTTGTGTATTCCCTGGTATGCGACATGTGTGTGAAAACACTCTGAATTGTTTCTGTTGTTTATCTTATTTCTGCGATAGTTTAGAGTGGGGCGTTACAAACGGCTCAACACGAAGTTGAGAAAAACATCTGACCTCGCCGTGAGGCATCTATTAAACAAACAGGCATCGAATCCGAAGGGCGGCTCAACCCGAATTTGATAAGAATATCTTACCTAGCTGTCACGCATTTGTTAAACAAATAGGTATCGAACCAGAAGGCCGACTCAACCTGAATTTGAGAAGAAAATCTTACCTCGCCGTCAGGTATCTGTTAAACAAACAGGCATTGAACCCGAAGGCCAGCTCAGCATGAAGTAGAGAAGTACATCTGACCTCTCCATCAGGCATCTGTTAAATAAACAGGCGTCGAACCCGGAGACTGTCTCAACACGAAGTTGAGAAGAACATCTGACCTCGCCGTCAGGCATCTGTTAAAAAAACAGGCATCGAACCCGAATGCCAGATCAACACGAAGTTGAGTGGAACATCTGACCTCGCTGTCAAGCATCTATTAAACAAACAGGCATCGAATCTGAAGGCCGGCTCAACCCGAAGTTGAGAAGAACATCTGACCTCGCCGTCAGGTATCTGTTAAACAAACAGGCATCGAACGCGAAGGTCGGCTCAACCGGAATATGAGAAGAACATCTGACCTCACCATCAGGCATCTATTAAACAAACAGGCATCGAACCCGAATGCCGGCTAAACACGAAGTTGAAGAGAACATCTGACCTCGCCGTGAGACATCTGTTAAACAAACATGCATCGAACCCGAAGGGCGGCTAAACTCGAAGGTGATAAGAACATTAGACCTCACCGTCAGGCATCTGTTAAATAAACATACATCGAACTTGAAGGTCGGCTCAACACGAAGCTGAGAGGAACATTTGACCTTGTCGTCATGCATCCGTTAAAAAGACAGGCGTAGAACCCGAAGGGCGGCTCAACCCGAAGTTGAGAAGAACATCTGACCTATCCGTCAGGTATCTGTTAAACAAACAGGCATCGAACGCGAAGGTCGGCTCAACTGGAAGTTGAGAAGAACATCTGACCTCGCCATCACACATCTATTAAACAAACAGGCATCGAACCCGAAGGCCGGCTAAACACGAAGTTGAGAAGAACATCTGACCTCACCGTGAGACATCTGTTAAACAAACAGGCATCGAACCCGAAGGGCGGCTAAACTCGAAGGTGATAAGAACATTAGACCTCGTCGTCAGGCATCTGTTAAATAAACATACATCGAACCCGAAGGCCGGCTCAACATGAAGCTGAGAGGAACATTTGACCTTGTCGTCATGCATCTGTTAAAAAGAGGGGCGTTGAACCCGAAGGGAGGCTCAACCTGTAGTTGAGAAGAACATCTGACCTCGGTGTCTGGCATATGTTAAACAAACAGGCATCGAACCTGAAGGCCAGCTCAACACGAAGTTGAGAGGAACATTTGACCTTGCCGTCATGCATCTGTTTAACAGACAGGCATTGAACCCGACGGGCGGCTCAACCCGTAGTTGAGAAGAACATCTGACCTTGCCGCCAAGCATCTGTTAAACAAATAGGCATCGAACCCAAAGGCCGGCTCAACTTGAAGTTGAGAGGAACATCTGACCTCGCCATCAAGCATCTATTAAACAAACGGGCATCGAACCTGATGGCGGGCTCAACACAAAGTTGAGAGGAACATCTGACCTTGCCTTCAAGCATTTGTTAAAAAAACAGGCATTGAACCTGAAGGGCGGCTCAACCCGAAGTTTAAAAGAACATCTGACCTCGCCGTCAGGCATCTGTTAAACAAACACGCATCGAATTTGAAGGCCGAATCAACCCGAAGTTGAGAAGAACATCTCACCTTACTGTCAAGCATCAGTTAAACAAACAGGCATCGAACCTGAAGGTCGGCTCAACACGAAGTTGAGAGGAACATCTGACCTTGCTGTCAAGCATCTGTTAAAAAAACATGCATTGAATCTGAAGGCTGGCACAAACTGAAGTTAAGAAGAACATCTGACCTCACCGTCAGGCATCTGTTAAACACACAGGCATCGAAGCCGAAGGCCGGCTAAACCGAAATTTGAGAAGAACATCTGACCTCACCGTCCGGTATCTGTTAAATAAACGGGCATTAAACCCGAAGACCAGCTCAACACGAAGTTGAGAGAAACATTTGACCTTGCCATGAGGCATCTGTTAAATAAACAAGCATCGAACCCGAAGGGCGGCTCAACCCGAAGTTGACAAGAACATTAGACCTCGCCGTCAGACATCTGTTAAACAAACAGGCCTCGAACCCAATGGTCGGCTCAACACGAAGTTGAGAGGAACATTTGACTTCACCGTCAAGCATCTTTTAAAAAAACAGGCATCGAATTCGAAGGCCGGCTCAACCCAACCTTGAGAAGAATATCTGACCTCGCCATCAGCCATTTGTTAAACAAACAGGCATCGAACCTGAAGGTCGGCTCAACCTGAATTTAATAAGAACATCTTACCTCGCCGTTAGCTATCTGTTAAACAAACAGACATTAAACCCGAAGGCCGGCTCAACACGAAGTTGAGAAGTACATCTCACCTCGCCGTCAGGCATCTGTTAAACAAACAGGCATCGAACCCGGAGGCGGGCTCAACACGAAGTTGAGAAGAACAACTAACCTCGCCATCAGGCATTTGTTAAATAAACAGACATCGAACCCGAAGGTCAGGACAACACGATGTTGAGAGGAACATCTGACCTCGCTGTCAAGCATCTATTAAAAAAAACTGGCATCGAAATCGAATGTCGGCTCAACAGGAAGTTGAGAGGAACATCTAACCTCGCTGTCAAGCATCTGTTAAACAAATAAGCATCCAATCCGAAGGCCGGCTCAACCCGAAGTTGAGAAGAACATCTGACCTCGCCGTCAGGTATCTGTTAAACAAACAGGCATTGAACGCGAAGGTCGGCTCAACCGGAAGTTGAGAAGAACATCTGACCTCGCCATCAGGCATCTATTAAACAAACAGGCATCGAAGCCGAAGGCCGGCTAAACACGAAGTTGAGAAGAACATCTGACCTCGCCGTGAGACATCTGTTAAACAAACAGGCATCGAACCCGAAGGGCGGCTAAACTCGAAGGTGATAAGAACATTAGACCTCGCCGTCAGGCATCTGTTAAATAAACATACATCAAACCGGAAGGCCGGCTCAACACGAAGCTGAGAGGAACATTTGACCTTGTCGTCATGCATCTGTTAAAAAGACAGGCGTTGAACCCGAAGGGCGGCTCAACCTGTAGTTGAGAAGAACATCTGCCCTCGGTGTTAGGCATATGTTAAACAAACAGGAATCAAATCCGAAGGCCGGCTCAACCCAAAGTTGAGAAGAACATCTGACCTCGTTGTCAGGACTCTGTTTAACAAACAGACATCGAACCCGAAGGCCGTCTCAACCCTTAGTTGGCAAGAACATCTGACCTCGCCGTCAAGCATCTGTTAAACTAACAGGCATCAAACCGAAAGGCCGGCTCAACTTGATGTTGAGAGGAACACCTGACTTTGCCATCAGGCATCTATTAAACAAATAGGCATCGAACCCGAAAGCCGGCTCAACACGAAGTTGAGAGGAACATCTGACCTTGCTGTTAAGAATCTGTTAAACAAATAGGCATCGAACCAGAAGAACGGCTCAACCCGAAGTTGAGAAGAACATCTGACCTTGCCGCCAAGCATCTGTTAAACAAATAGGCATCGAACCCAAAGGCCGGCTCAACTTGAAGTTGAGAGGAACATCTGACCTCGCCATCAAGCATCTATTAAACAAACGGGCATCGAACCTGATGGCGGGCTCAACACAAAGTTGAGAGGAACATCTGACCTTGCCTTCAAGCATTTGTTAAAAAAACAGGCATTGAACCTGAAGGGCGGCTCAACCCGAAGTTTAAAAGAACATCTGACCTCGCCGTCAGGCATCTGTTAAACAAACACGCATCGAATTTGAAGGCCGAATCAACCCGAAGTTGAGAAGAACATCTCACCTTACTGTCAAGCATCAGTTAAACAAACAGGCATCGAACCTGAAGGTCGGCTCAACACGAAGTTGAGAGGAACATCTGACCTTGCTGTCAAGCATCTGTTAAAAAAACATGCATTGAATCTGAAGGCTGGCACAAACTGAAGTTAAGAAGAACATCTGACCTCACCGTCAGGCATCTGTTAAACACACAGGCATCGAAGCCGAAGGCCGGCTAAACCGAAATTTGAGAAGAACATCTGACCTCACCGTCCGGTATCTGTTAAATAAACGGGCATTAAACCCGAAGACCAGCTCAACACGAAGTTGAGAGAAACATTTGACCTTGCCATGAGGCATCTGTTAAATAAACAAGCATCGAACCCGAAGGGCGGCTCAACCCGAAGTTGACAAGAACATTAGACCTCGCCGTCAGACATCTGTTAAACAAACAGGCCTCGAACCCAATGGTCGGCTCAACACGAAGTTGAGAGGAACATTTGACTTCACCGTCAAGCATCTTTTAAAAAAACAGGCATCGAATTCGAAGGCCGGCTCAACCCAACCTTGAGAAGAATATCTGACCTCGCCATCAGCCATTTGTTAAACAAACAGGCATCGAACCTGAAGGTCGGCTCAACCTGAATTTAATAAGAACATCTTACCTCGCCGTTAGCTATCTGTTAAACAAACAGACATTAAACCCGAAGGCCGGCTCAACACGAAGTTGAGAAGTACATCTCACCTCGCCGTCAGGCATCTGTTAAACAAACAGGCATCGAACCCGGAGGCGGGCTCAACACGAAGTTGAGAAGAACAACTAACCTCGCCATCAGGCATTTGTTAAATAAACAGACATCGAACCCGAAGGTCAGGACAACACGATGTTGAGAGGAACATCTGACCTCGCTGTCAAGCATCTATTAAAAAAAACTGGCATCGAAATCGAATGTCGGCTCAACAGGAAGTTGAGAGGAACATCTAACCTCGCTGTCAAGCATCTGTTAAACAAATAAGCATCCAATCCGAAGGCCGGCTCAACCCGAAGTTGAGAAGAACATCTGACCTCGCCGTCAGGTATCTGTTAAACAAACAGGCATTGAACGCGAAGGTCGGCTCAACCGGAAGTTGAGAAGAACATCTGACCTCGCCATCAGGCATCTATTAAACAAACAGGCATCGAAGCCGAAGGCCGGCTAAACACGAAGTTGAGAAGAACATCTGACCTCGCCGTGAGACATCTGTTAAACAAACAGGCATCGAACCCGAAGGGCGGCTAAACTCGAAGGTGATAAGAACATTAGACCTCGCCGTCAGGCATCTGTTAAATAAACATACATCAAACCGGAAGGCCGGCTCAACACGAAGCTGAGAGGAACATTTGACCTTGTCGTCATGCATCTGTTAAAAAGACAGGCGTTGAACCCGAAGGGCGGCTCAACCTGTAGTTGAGAAGAACATCTGCCCTCGGTGTTAGGCATATGTTAAACAAACAGGAATCAAATCCGAAGGCCGGCTCAACCCAAAGTTGAGAAGAACATCTGACCTCGTTGTCAGGACTCTGTTTAACAAACAGACATCGAACCCGAAGGCCGTCTCAACCCTTAGTTGGCAAGAACATCTGACCTCGCCGTCAAGCATCTGTTAAACTAACAGGCATCAAACCGAAAGGCCGGCTCAACTTGATGTTGAGAGGAACACCTGACTTTGCCATCAGGCATCTATTAAACAAATAGGCATCGAACCCGAAAGCCGGCTCAACACGAAGTTGAGAGGAACATCTGACCTTGCTGTTAAGAATCTGTTAAACAAATAGGCATCGAACCAGAAGAACGGCTCAACCCGAAGTTGAGAAGAACATCTGACCTCGCTGTCAGGCATCTGTTAAACAAACACACATTGAATCCTAAGGCCGGCTCAACCCGAAGTTGAGAAGAATATCTGACCTCGCTGTCAGGCATCTGTTAAACAAACAGGCGTCAAACTCAAAGGTCGGCTCAACCGGAAGTCGAAAAGAACATCTGACCCCGCTGTCAGGCATCTGTTAAACAAATAGGCATCGAACCCGAAGGACGGCTCAACACGAAGTTGATAAGAACATTAGACCTCGTCGTCAGGTATCTGTTAAACAAATAGGATTCGAACACGAAGTCCCGCTCAACACGAAGTTGAGAGCAACATCTGACCTCGCCTTCAGGCATCTGTTCAACAAACAGACATCGAATCCGAAGGCCGACTCAACACGAAAGTGAGAGGAAGATCTTACCTCGCCGTCAAGCATACGGTAAACAAACAGGCATCGAACCTGAAGGTCGGCTCAACCCGCAGTTGAGAAGAACATCTGACCTTACAAACAGGCATCTATTAAATAAATAGGCATCGAACTCGAAGGCCGGCTCAACCCGAAGTTGAGAAGAACATCTAACCTCACCGTCATGCATCTGTTAAAAAAACAGGCATCGAACCTGAAGGACGGCTCAACACGAAGTTGATCAGAACATAGACCTCGTCGTCAGGCATCTGTTAAACAAATAGGCTTCGAACACGAAGTCCCGCTCAACACGAAGTTGAGATAAACATCTTACCTCGCCGTCACGCATCTATTCAACAAACAGGCATCGAATCCAAAGGCCGACTCAACCCGAAAGTGAGAGGAACATCTGAACTCGTCGTCAAGCATATGTTAAACAAACAGGCATCGAACCCGATGGCCGGCTCAACCAAAAGTTGAAAAGAACATCTGACCTTGCTGTCAAGAATCTGTTAAACAAACAGGCATCGAACCCGAAGGTCGGCTGAACCCGAAGTTGAGAAGAACATCTGACCTCGCCATCAGGTGTCTGTTACACAAACAGGCATCGAACCCGAAGGCCGGCTCAACACGAAGTTGAGAGGAACATCTGACCTCGCAATCAGGCATCTGTTAAAGAAACAGGCATCGAACCCGAATGCCGTCTCAACACGAAGTTGAGAGGAACATTAGACCTCGCCGTCTGGCATCTGTTAAACAAACAGGCATCGAACCCGATGGCCAGCTCAACACAAAGTTGAGAGTTACATTTGACCTCGCTGTCAAGCATCTGTTAAAGAAACAAGCATCGAATTGGAAGGTCGGCTCAACCCAAAGTTGAGAAGAATATCTGACCGCGCCGTCAGGAATTTGTTAAACAAACATGCATTGAACTCGAAGGCCGGCTCAACCTGAATTTGAGAAGAACATCTTACCTCACCGTCAGGTATCTGTTAAACAAACATGCATCAAACCCAAAGGCCTTTTCCTTACGAAGTTGAGAAGTTTATCTGACCTCGCTGTCAGGCATCTCTTAAATAAAAAGGCATCGAACCCGGAGGCCGGCTCAACAAGAAGTTTAGAAGAACATCTGACCTTGCCATCAGGCATCTGTTAAATAAACAGGCACCGAACCTGAAGGCCGGCACAACACCAAGTTGAGAGGAACATCTGACCTCACCGTTAGGCATCTATTAAACAAACAAGTATGGAACCCTAAGGCCGACTCAACACGAAGTTGAGAGGAACATATGACCTCACTGACAAGCATCTATTAAACAAACAGGCATCGAATCCGATGGTCGGCTCAACCCGAAGTTGAGAAGAACATCTAACCTCGCTTTAAGGCATCTGTTAAACAAACAGGCATCAAACCTGAAGGTCGGCTCAACTGGATGTTGAGAACAACATTTGACCTGGTGTTGCACCCTAAAATTTGCCCAAACTTATTCACTTGGTTTATGTTTCAATATCATTAGCATTTGCATATAAAGTCATGTACATAATCATCTGCATAGTATAGCATAGCAAGTCATCAAACAGGGGACCAATCATTATTCTCATCTCTAGAGGCCTATCAAGAAGTTATTATCCTGATTCAATCTCATTCAAGTCATCAAAAAGAATTTGAAAGCTGAGAAGTCAATGGACCAAGCAGTTCATCTATCTCTTAACTGAGGGTATCTGAGGATCAACAAGTAAGTGGTGAGCTGTGGATGGAGCATGGAGAGTGTGTGGGCATCAGGGGAGACTTAAAAAGTCATTTGGAGAAGGAGACAAGTCATTGGTGTAGTCATAAGAGTTGGGGATGAAGACAGTCAACTAGGGTTTCATCTGGGTCAACCCTAGGTCAACCCTAGGTCAAAGGATTGATTGAAAGGCATTAAGGTCTATTGAAGAGATGTGGGGTTTATCATTTGACATGAAGAATAAGGATATGATTATATGCTAAGAGGAAATCAAGAGAAATCAAGGAGAAGAGGAGTTTCTAAATTAGGGTTTCTGTGTAAAATCCCCTAGTTTAGGTCAAATTTCCAAGCAAGATAAGCCAACATGGAACTTGTAGAGGATCTCAATACCTTTAATTTGAGTGGTGGAAGACATCAAGGAGATTTATAGAACTCAAGTTATGGTCCTTGCAAGTTACAGGTCATCTGAGGCATCTGAAATTTTGTCTGTGAAAGTTACTTGTCTTCCGAGCTATTTTTACCCCTCAAGGAGATTTCAAATGAATTTCTGGTAAATATAAGAATTGTTCCTCATTGTCGTAGCTTTCTATAATGGTATAGTATTCCTTCATATGATTTATGGAACTCTACTTATGGTCTTGGCAAGCAAAGGGTATTTTGGTCATCTGAGGATTACAGGTCATTCTTAGCCTATGCCTAAAACTCATACAAGGAAGCTTCAAATGGAAAACTTTACAACATCAAACTTGTTCCAAATGACATTTTGAGTCTAGAAAGTGACCATGAGAGATTGGAAAGATTCATAGCACAAGGTTTCAAAATTGTTGGATTTAATGAATAAAAATGGAATTAAAAATGAGATTTTTCATATTTTGGCCAAATGGGGCAAAGTTATAGGTCATTTTGAATGGAAAGATCATTTTGAGAACATTGGCTAAAGTGGAATTTTGAGGTTAGTTCAAATTTTAAGAGTTATTCAAGGTTGTTTATAATGGAAGAAACATAAACCAAATCCAAGGGAAATCACACAAGGGAAGCTTCTCCAAGCTTCTAGGAGTTTCTAACCTCACCTATATATTGATATGAGAGGGTTCATGCCATGGTTGGTGATCTCATTTACTCAAAACCACAAGTTTCATACACTTTCTCCAATTTGCAAAAGCATCTCAAACTCTCTCAAATCTCCATCAATTCCCACATTTCTTGATTTGATCATCATCTAGACCATTCATAGATCAGAATTCCATCAAAGATTTGGTTGAATTGAGCAAGAATCGTGCTATACATCTTCATCATCCAAGTTGCAAGAAGGTTTCAAGTTCAAGATTCAAGGAGTTTACACAAGATCCATTGCATACAGAACTCATAATCAAGGTCATTGATCGATTTCCAATCATCACAAGCATCAGATCAAGAGAATTCCCTAGTTGTTTCCCTCATCAAACCAGGTTGGTATGTCCATTCGAATTGCTTAATTTAGTCATCATGTTAGAGATTTGTTAGGTTAGATCTGTTAGGATAAGTTAGGTGATGAATTTCACAAAGTTTGGAGAAGTTTAATGGAGGTTATCAATGGTGCACTAATTCTGTTAGAGCTTGGAACATCCAGAATATAGCACGAGAACCTTAGATTTTTAGCTTAATTTGTTCAGCATGGAATGTAGATTAGGCTAGGGTAAAGATTGGCAAGGATTGGAGGATTTGATCACAGGTGAAAATGGTGGATTCCAACTGTTATGTGCATCGGGTTCGTTTCTTGAGTGAGTTTTAGAAGGAGATGATGGCATGGTTGTGTAGAGGGAAGAAATTAGAGCATCTTTGCTCTTTACATCGCGAGCTTTCATGGAGAATTGAGGGCGTGAGGGAAGGTGGAAGATCTGGTCTGCAAGCTTGTGCATGGAGCTTCCATGGCAGAAACCCTAGCCATTTGGAGAAGACGCATGATATCCGTTGGATGAGGTCTTTCCCATTGACTCAGACCTCGATCGTGTGGTCCACGTTTAAAGATGAAACGGAGGGAAACCCTGGGCACCAAAACGCCCCGTTTCATTTAAGTTTTCTGAATGGGCTTTGAATTCCATTGCTAATAGCACCCTCCCCACCGAGGCCCAATCTAAAATGAACTGAATCTATTGCTAACTGCACCGTTCCAGCTTTTTTTAATTTTTGTTGAATTTTCTGAATGCCTTGGGCCTAGGTACGCGTGCTTTTCACACCTCCCACTTTCAGCCCATCTCTTATTTTAACTGAGTTTACATGCTTTCTGCACCCCAATCCAATTAATTCCATTTTAATTTCTTTCAAAAAATTTTAATTCTTTAAAAATTCATAAAAAATAGAAAAATGCATGATTTTCATTGGTTGTTTTTTTGCATTACTCATAATTTTGTCAAGAAAATTATCACACAAAAAAATTAATAGTTCCTTTTATTTTCATATTTTTGGCATATTTTCCTTTTTAATTAGGTGTAAATAATATTTTGTTTAGTACATGAATTTGTTAATTTTTGTTCTAATAGTTGCTTTGATATTTTTCACCCATTCTTTTTAGGTTGATTAGTAGATAAGACTAGATTGTGCATGCAATTTAGTTCATATTTTTAGGAATTAATTTTAGGTGATTAGTGTAAGTGTGAACAACATGAACAAAATTAGGGTTTAAGTGATGACTTAGGAGAATTGAATCATTTCCCTTAGGACTTAGAGATTGAATATTTTAGATATGGGACTATAGGGACTATGGGTAGTTATTAGATCCCTTAGAAATCACTAGGATTCCCCTACTGCTATTGGTATTACTGTTTGTATTTGACTGATTGGTGTGGTGTGCCCTCTGGGGATTATTGTTTGTCTGTGTGGGTATTGGGATTGTCTGGGGATTGGGAGAGCTGAAGACCTGTGATGATGAAGCCATTGAAGATCCAGAGACTGAAGACCAACTTCCAGAGTTGAAGAGGAGATTCTTGCTAGCAGCTGTTGAGGAGATTAGGGTTTAGGAGCTAGGCAGAGCTCTAGATTAGAAAGCTTGTTTCTCAAACATGGAGTGCCTTGTCTGCATCCATCCTTTCTCTATGATTCAAAGTCTCTTTCAAATATCCACCTCCTTCCTTTGGAAGGATCAGTGAATGTATTTGAAAGATAGAACTTTTGAGGGAAAATTATCTGTATAATGTTAACAGTTAATGAACCACCCTTGGTAGGTAATTGACTGTCTAACATTCATTCACTTCATCTGGTTGACTAATATCCCTCTTGGAGATTGAGACTTGAAGAAAAGCCATTGCAGATGGAAGATTGATGATCAAGACCTTGCTGGAAAGCTGTGGAGATGGAGATTGATGCTTGCTGAAGCTTGTAGCTGATTGGAGATGACTAGAAGACTGGTATGATGCAGAGCTGCTGTGGCTGTTTATTTTTCTGTTGTTATTCATTTCTGATGTATTGATTGGTTTTCTGGACTGTATTGTTTGCTGTTTACCCTGTTGGGTTGAAAGTGAAGTCTGTTCACTTTTGCCTATTGTTTTCTAGGTTCGAGGTTGAGTGGGACTCCCTTGCCTCGCTTGTATTGCTGCATCCATGCATTTTACTGCTTTACTGTATATATGCTATTGTTTCTGTTTCCGTCTATTCCCTCAGGATCTCTGTTTCTCTCTGTGCAAGAGAGGAGCATGATAGACACTAGGTCTTAACCCATGCATGATAACATTAGGATAGCTTGATTCCCTTCGCAACCGTAGGTTAGAGTTCTGTCTCTTCTCTCTCAAAACTAACAGAAAAACACAATAAAATTTCAAACACAATAAAAGACACTTCTTCCGTAAAAGAATGTGAACTCATCAAGACGTCATTTTTGTCCGCTTGGACTGTTAATCAGAAAAAAAAACCTTTTTCAGAAGGAATAAAATCAACCAAGACAGACTTGTGTCGTACGTGGCCCGAACTACGTTCGCTCTGATCTTTCATGCTGTATGAAAGTACGTAGGCATAGGATGTGATATCCTAGCGAGCAACCTTCCCCTCCTTTCCCGTAGGTAGGCGAACTACGTTGACTCTGATTTCTCGTTCCAGACGGGAATACATAGGCATAAAGCGCGATACTTTGCCGAGTCATTTTATTTTCATTTTATTTTTCTTTTAACCCTTGACCTTTAGTTTAGATAGAATAACAATCCATATCCGAAAACAAGCGTGGATCCCGTCGAGTACGACGGACGTGAGGGGTGCTAATACCTTCCCCTTGCGTAACCGACTCCCGAATCCAGGTTTTGGTTGCGATGACCATTCCTTTCCCCGTTTTGCGTTAGGTTTACTCTGAGCGTTTCCTTTCCCTCTGTTGGGATAAATAACGCACGGTGGCGACTCTTCTGTTCAGCCGGCGCCGATTTTCGCAGTAGCGACTATACTGGGGACCCGACGTCCCCCGGCTGCTAAGGACTGCGATAGTTCTTATGCATTTGGGATCCAACGTCCCTTAAGAGAGTCAATCCTAACGCTTGTTTTCCCGTCGAGGATTTTGTATGGATTTATCTTTCTGACCTTTATTTTTAGCATTATATATATTGTTATTATTGCTGTATTGGGTTGTGATGGGCGGTTCTATGATTGAGAGATAAGCCAGACCTGGGCTTGAGTGCACCTAGAATTAGAGTAGAAAGTAGTGGGCGCGTGCCGGCTTTGCTTGCATTAGTGTCTCATGAAATCTACACTCGGACGAGGTTCTTCTGGTTGGCTTCTTTTTCTACCCTTTGGGTAGAAGGGGTTGTTGGTCAGCTGAATTGTCGACTCCGGGAACCGATCATTTGGAAGTTGGATAAGTGAGGCCTCTTCAGGATTTGATGATGCCACTCCTTCTGGGAATCGTATCATCAACCCTGAAAGTCTGTGACGCCGACGATCGCATAGGATGCCATACCTTTGTCAGTTACTAGGACATCCACCTGTGAGAGGGTTTGGGGGTTATGCAGGTAACTAGACCTTCAGATATCGGTTATTTCTTGATCAGAGATCCTGGGTATTTATGGAGATGTGTTATGAGGTCTGTCAGAGACCATTTGGAGATATGTTATGAGGTCTGTCAGAGACCATTTGGAGATGTGTTATGAGGTCTGTCAGAGACCAGTTGGATAGTTCTGGGGTCTGTCAGAGACCAGTTGGAGATGTGATTTGAGGTCTACCAGAGACCAGTTAGAGTTATGGTTTGAGGTCTGTCCGAGACCACTGTTGGAGCTTTGTTTTAGGTCTATCTGAGACTAGGGTTTGAGGACTTCTAGAGAGTCTATCTGAGACTTCTTGATATGGTTCAGGCTATTCAGCTACGGCATTTGGTCCCTGTTGCATGTTACTTGCATTGCATTGTTTGCATCCCATTATCATTGCATCCCATTAACGTGTGTCTGTGCTGCAGGTGCATTTGCATATCCTCCGATTCTAGTGCCCAGACTTCTGAGTGTTGATTATGGCTGGTTTGAGGAAAACAGTTGCGTATAAGCTGCCTTCACCTGATATTACTTCTTTGCTTGGTCTGATATCTCTTGCTAATGAGGAGGTTAGGAGAAGCTTCAGAATGAGTCACGGGAGATTACTGAGATTAGTCTGCAAGCCCACCGCTGATGAGATGAACGGGCTGTACACCCTGATGCAGTTCTATGACCCCGCATTGAGATGTTTTACGTTTGCTGACTTCATTCTAGGGCCCAACATTGAGGAGTATGTGGAGTTTACTGAGCTACCCGTGCAGAACAAGGTTCCCTTTATTCACTCTGCTGCTGAGCCCAAGTTGGAGGATTTAGCCAAAGCCTTGCATATGGACGATGCAGAACTGTTAATGACTTCTTGGCTTGGGGTTTCAGGTTTCTCTCTTGACTTCTTGGTTGGCAAAGCCCAGGAGTATGCCAAGAGCGGATGTTGGGTGGTTTTCAATGCTATTTTGGCTCTATGCATTTATGGGATTGTGCTGTTTCCTAACTTGCCCAATTTCGTAGACTTGGACGCTTTCCATCTATTCGCTGCCGGCAATCCAGTGCCAACATTGATCGGAGACTTCTACCACTCCTTGCACTACAAGAACGAAAACAGAAGGGGGAAGGTTGTTTACTGCTGTGCTCCTTTGTTGAATATGTGGTTCAAGAGCCATCTTCCCATGAAGGGATCTTTTGTGGAGAGTGCAACCACCGCTAGCTGGTCAGAGCGCCTGATGAGGCTATCTTCCGAAGACTTTGAATGGTTTGATAGAGATCTGCTGGGATCTGAGCTTATCTTCAGTTGTTTTGGGTACCCTAATGTCCCGCTGATAAGAAGAAAGGGGTGTATCAACTACAACCCATCCTTGTTGGTCCGTCAGTTCGGATATGCGCTGAAGAACCCGCCAAAGGAGGAAGAAGTACAGGAATCTCTGTACTTCACCGGTGATTTGAAGGGGGAGTTATTAGCCAAGCTGCAGCATGCCTGGACACGTATTAACCGAAGAGGGAAGCCGTTGTTAGGGAAGAGTGACTGTTAGGCTTACGCACCTTACAGAGTTTGGATCCAGGAGAGAGCAAGTCAGTTGCGGATGCCGTTTCCAGATGCACCAGCCCTTGTCCCTATGCCGGTAGCAGAGCCGACTACTGTTTCTAGGGAGGCCTACGAGCAAGTTGTGAAAGAAAAAGAAGCCTTGATGAAGATCAACGAAGGGTTAGAGCAGGAGTTGGCCCAGATATGCAGTGAGAAAAACAAGGCCGTCCATGCTTTCCAACAACAGATTGAGCTAATGAACAGGCTAGGGGCTGAGTTGACTGAGGAGAGGAAGAAGCGCGAACGTCTGGGGCAAGAGTTCAGAAGCTCCCATGACATGCTTGAATCCAAGAAGAAAGCGCTTGACATCGCACACCGAGAGATCTCTTCTTGCAATAAGACCTGGAATGCCACGCTCACCAACAATAAGAAGAGGGAAGATAAGTTGAAGCAGCAAATTTCCGACCTCGAAGAGCAGTTGAAGTCCAGCGTCAAGAAGTGTGAAGAGGAAGTGATGACCCGGTACAGTCTCCAGAATGCACTGAACAAGGCCATCAAAGGCAGGGATGAAGCTGTGTCTCAGAAGCGTAAACTAGAGGATCGCTTCGGAGAAGGGTCATGGGAGGAAACTGCTGAAGACGTGCGGCGTGTTCTTAAGAAAAGAAACCAACTTGTTGAAGGGCTGCTTACCAGACCAAGTCATCCGGAGACCAAGAAGTTACTAGAAGAATACCAGACTTATGGGAGTGTTTGATCTTTTCATGTAGTGACTTGTATGCTTTATTTGCATAGTGCTGACCATCACCAGGATTGTTGGTTGAGGTCATGCCTTCTCTTTGTACTCTCAGTAACATTGTATTCTTGGCTTATTGGTTTCTCAGCAATATATGAGGCTTTCTGTGATTCAACTCCGATCTTTGTAATGCTTGCACCGGCACCTTCACACTAGAATCGGGGAATGAATTTGCCTAATGCACAGGCGCACACGTTGCATTGCATTCATATTCATATTGCATTACAGGTAATCTTTGGATGGTGTCTTATTTCCTGCTCTGTACCAGGTATTTTCAGGATTGAAGATCAACGCCCGCACAGATACTCCACTCGCACCAATTGTCGAAGAATCATGGATCAAATATAGAACGAGATGCAAGATGTGCGCGAGAAGCTAGCTCTCTTTATGCAGACCATGTAAGCTATTGCAAAAGGTCAGGAGAATTTGCAAGCCATGGTGCAGCCTCTGTTGGTCAGAAACGTCGGTCATGGTAATGAGGATCATCAGTCTGTGCGAGTCGATACTGTTCATGGGGATGGCACTCCCACGCCAGTGGCTCCACCTGTAGTCAATATACCTGCTGCAAATGTCAATAACGCTACCGCTGCTGGGAACGGTAACGTCGGAGTTGGGAACGAGACTGCTGTCCATAACGTTGGGCTTGGGGATATCAACTTGGGTGATAATATGGGAGGCAACGGCTTTGGTAATGCTGGATTCGGGTTCAACGATCAGGGATTCGATAACGCTGGGAAATATGGTTTCAATGCTCAAGGCTTTGGGCAAGATGGTTATGGTGTGGCCAATCAGGGTTATGGAGGTTTCGGAAATGGAAACGGCGCTGGGTTAATGACTTTTGGGCCTGTTGGAGGTGTTCAGGGATATGGCAACAGAGGCCGAGGCCCGGTGATGAATCAGATTAGAGCTGGCCGCAATAATGAATACGATGGGTATGGAGCTGGGAATGGTATGTGGCAAGAAGATCAGCAGGAGGACGCTTTCTCCGGCAGAGGTTTCGAAGGGCCGATGGATAACTCCCAGAAGATCAGAATGCTAGAAGAGCAGATGAGGGGAGTCCTGAACCAAAGTGCTGTGGGCTTAGACATGTCAGCAATGGGTCTGGTACCTGGCTTGAGGGTGCCAATCAAATTCAAAGCTCCTACGTTTGATAAGTATAAAGGGGACACATGTCCGAAAGTGCACGTGCGGGCTTATTACAGAAAGATGTCTGCATACTCAACTGATGAGAGAATGCTAATGCATTTCTTTCAAGATAGTTTGTCAGGCCCTTCCCTAGAGTGGTATATGGGATTGGAGCCAACCAATATCAAGACATGGAAGCAATTAGCAGAGGCATTTGTAGCTCACTACAAGTATAACAGCGACTTGGCGCCCAATCGGGTCCAATTGACAGGGTTGTCGCAGAAGAAGGGTGAGAGCTTTAAAGAGTACGCGCAAAGGTGGCGCGATATGGCTGCTAGGGTCCGCCCTCCTTTAGAAGACAAGGAAATGAATGACATGTTCGTCGGCACATTCACAGGCTTGTTTCATGACATGTTGTTTCATACATCTTTGGCCAGTTTCTCAGACTTAATTCTGATGGGAGAAAAGATTGAACGTAACATTAAGCAGGGAAAGTTCCAAGTCGAGGAATCGACTGCATCTGGCAGTAATAGGAAGGCTTTTGGTGGGCGCCGTCAGGGCGAGGCAAGCGCAGTGTTTGGAGGCCGAGGCAGAGGCCGAGGCAGAGGTCAGAACCAATATCATCAGCCGCAGCAGGTGGCGAGTGTTACTATCCCGTATCAGCAACAACCACTTCAACAACAACAACCGTTTCAGCAGCAGCCAATGCAACAGCAGCAGCAGCCACAGCAGGGGGCACAGCAGGCTCAGCGAAGATTCCAGGGTGGTAAACCAAGAAGAGTGTTTGAGAAGCCTCCCTCAACATATGCAGATTTGTTACAAACGCTGTTGGGTCTAAATTTGGTAGAGAAGAGAACTCTAGCACCGATAACGGGAACTCCTCCGTATGGTTATGATGCAACCAGGCATTGTGAGTTCCACTCTGGGGCTCCGGGCTACAATATAGAGGGTTGCCATGCTTTTAAGCACGTTGTGCAGGATCTTTTGGACAATAAGACTATCAATTTCGGAACGGCAGGTCCGAATATAGTGCAGAAACCCATGCCTAATCATGGGGCGAACGCCATTCTGACTGAGGAAGGGTTGAATCTAATTACGAATGTCGACGATTTAAAGACGCCGCTGAGCGAGATAAAAAGTAGATTGTTGCAGGGGGGTGTTTACCCAGGATGTGACGAGTATTGCTTAGAATGCTGGACCCTAGCTGGGGGGTGTGATGATTTGAAGAAAGGCATTCAGGCTTTAATTAATGGAGGCACATTGCAGTTTGACCGAGCGGCAACTGAAGAGCCTGCAAGGGCAGTAGCAGATGATCAGAGTGATGTGGCCACTGTAACGATTCCTCGAAAGACAATCACTATTGCAGCACCGGTCCAGCGACCACCGATCACCATAACTAAGGCCGGACCGATCCCGTACAAGAACACGAAAGCAGTCCCATGGTCATATGGGTTGGAGGTGTATTGTGACGGGATAAAGATTGATGTTAATAAGCAGCCAGCCGAGACTGTAGACAACGTTGTTGGTTCAGGAGGTATGACAAGGAGTGGTAGGATCTTTATATCACCTGAAGTGGAGGCCGAAAGACTAGCAAAGGGAAAAGGGAAGATGGTTGAGAATGTCCCAGTGCAAGCTAGCAAAAAAGAAGCGGCATCGAAAGACGTAGAAGAGTTCATGCGCTTGATTCGAAAAAGTGATTATAAGATTGTGGAGCATCTGCAACAGACGCCGTCCAAGATATCTATCCTGTCGTTGCTACTATGTTCTGAAGCTCACAGAAATGCTTTGTTGAAAGTCCTGGATACTTCTTTTGTACCCCAGGACGTCTCCGTGAATCAGCTGGAAGGAGTGTTGGCACATGTGAATGCAGGCCACGGCTTGGGCTTTACCGACTTCGATTTGACCCCTAAAGGGAGAGATCATAATATGGCGCTGCACATATCTGTCGAGTGTAGAGGATCAGTAATGTTGCATGTATTGGTCGACACCGGATCGTCTCTGAATGTGATGCCCAAGAAAGCGATGATGAAGCTAGATGTCAGAGGAATCCTGTGCATGCTCAGTGACTTGGTAGTCAGAGCGTTTGATGGCACGCGAAGAACAGTCTTTGGATCGATAACATTGCCTCTACAGGTGGGGCCGGAGGTGTTCGCCACTGAATTTTATATCATGGACATCCAGCCTGCATATAGTTGCCTACTCGGACGACCCTGGATTCATGGGGCTGGGGCAGTCACGTCTACCCTGCATTAGAAGTTGAAATATATGGTCGGAGACAGCGTAGTCACGGTATGCGGAGAAGAAGACATCCTGGTCAGCCATCTGTCGTCATTTAAATATGTGGAGGTCGACGGAGAGATCCACGAAACACCCTGCCAGGCATTTGAAGGGGTGCGTATCAAGGACAAGGGTCCCGGGCCGAGCAAAGTGTCGGAGATAGCCATCTCGTCGTATAAAGAAGCTCAAGCTCTGGTGGAGACAGGAGAAGCAAAGGGCTGGGGCAAGGTGCTAGATATTCCTGTAAAGATGGACCGGTTCGGGCTGGGATACCAACCGTCGTCGTCAACACCTGCTGTGGGGCCACCCCGTTTCAGAGGGCCAATAACCATCTCTGCCAGTGGAGTATGTCACGAAACTATCAACGCCGCTTCGGAGTCTGACGAAGGAGACAGCGACTGTGATATGGATGCCTGGATTCAGCCAAGCACGCCAGGACAAGGACTGTGCAACTGGTCTATTCAGGAGCTTGTTCTTGTGACTCTTAAACAGTAATGCTTTGCTTTATTAATTGTTGAATAATCTGATGTCTTGCCCGGGGCATCATGATTTGCTTAGGGCTGTGTTGTTATGAACATTGTGTGTTAATCATTAAATAAATGGCGTTTTTTCATGTGCAAATACTGTAATCTCTGTCTTTCTTGTTTTGTATTTTTCAATAAAAATGGCAACGTGGTTATTCGCTTTATACGCATTTTGAAGCACTTAACCATTCCTTTTGCAGGATAACATTTTCAGATGACATCCTTGAACCACCTATGACTCGTCCCGACTTTGAACACCCGGTATTTCAGGCCGAAGAAGAGGTTGTCGAAGATAGTGACGTTCCTGAAGAGCTGTCTAGGTTGGTGAAGCAAGAGGAAAAAGTCATTCTGCCTCACGAAGAGGTCATCGAAATTATCAACTTGGGGTCGGAAGGGGTTGAGAAGAATATTCGTATCGGAGCCGCACTGCAGAGCGATATCAAGCGAAGACTGGTTGAAATGCTCCGAGAGTATAGTGATGTATTCGCTTGGTCGTATGAAGATATGCCAGGGCTCGATACAGATATGGTTGTGCACAGTCTGCCACTGAAAGAAGAATGCCTGTCGGTCAAACAAAAGCTTCGCAGAACTCGACCAGATATGGCAGTGAAGATCAAAGAGGAAGTTCAAAAACAGTGGGACGCTGGTTTCCTGGCTGTGACAAAGTATCCCTCATGGGTTGCTAACATCGTACCAGTGCCAAAGAAAGACGACAAGGTTCAGATGTGTGTTGATTATAGAGATTTGAATAAAGCAAGACCAAAAGACGATTTTCCGCTTCCTCATATCGATGTGCTAGTTGATAATACTGCTCAATACTCCGTATTCTCCTTCATGGATGGCTTTTCAGGCTATAATCAGATTAAAATGGCGCCAGAGGATATGGAGAAGACCACTTTCATAACGCCTTGGGGAACATTTTGCTACAAAGTGATGCCCTTTGGTTTGAAAAATGTTGGGGCAACATATCAGCGTGCGATGACGACTCTTTTCCATGATATGATGCATAAAGAGATCGAAGTTTATGTTGACGATATGATTGCCAAATCCCAGACGGAGGAAGAGCATCTGGTGAATCTGCTGAAGTTATTTAAAAGGCTTAGGAAGTTCAGGCTGAGACTGAACCCTAACAAATGCACATTCGGGGTGAGATCGGGTAAACTGTTGGGGTTTATCGTAAGCGAAAGAGGAATAGAGGTCGATCCTTCTAAAATAAAAGCGATACAAGAAATGCCGACGCCTAAAATAGAGAAAGAGGTGCGCGGGTTTTTAGGGAGGTTGAACTACATCGCCCGGTTCATATCTCATCTAACTGCTACGTGTGAACCATTATTCAAGCTGTTAAAGAAAGATCAAGCTGTGACGTGGAACGAAAATTGTCAAAAGGCGTTCGATAGAATAAAGCAGTATTTGCAGGAGCCTCCTATTTTGATACCCCCAGTGGCAGGGAGACCCTTGATCATGTATTTGACGGTTCTTGAGGGAAGCATGGGTTGTATTCTCGGTCAACACGACGAGACAGGAAGAAAAGAGCATGCGATCTACTACTTGAGTAAGAAATTTACAGATTGTGAATCTCGATACTCGATGCTTGAGAAAACTTGTTGCGCGCTAGCCTGGGCCGCCAAGCGTTTGAGGCAATACATGCTGAATCATACCACCATGTTCATCTCGAAGATGGATCCTATCAAATATGTGTTCGAAAAGCAGGCGTTGTCAGGGAGAATTGCCCGGTGGCAGATGGTCTTGACTGAATATGACATCCAATACGTCTCGCAAAAGGCTATAAAGGGGAGTGTGCTGTCTGAGTATCTGGCGGAGCAGCCTATCGAAGATTACCAATCGATGAGGTTTGATTTTCCTGACGAGGATATCATGTACCTAAAGATGAAAGATTGCGAAGAGCCGCTGCCAGACGAAGGACCAGAGTTGGGTTCCAAATGGAAGATGATATTTGACGGAGCTGTGAACGCTTACGGTAGCGGAATAGGGGCAATCATCACTACGCCACACGGGTCGCACATCCCGTTTACTGCCCGATTGACCTTTGCCGTCACCAATAATGAGGCCGAATACGAAGCTTGTATAATGGGGCTTGAAGAAGCCATTGATTTGCGAATCAAGAATCTGGACGTATACGGAGATTCAGCTCTGGTGGTGAATCAGATAAAAGGGGAATGGGAGACGCGTCAGCCCAACTTGATACATTACATGAATTATGCAAGAAGATTGTTGCCTTTTTTCGACAAGGTTGAATTGCATCACGTACCGCGAGCAGAGAATCAAATGGCTGACGCCCTGGCCACTTTGTCTTCCATGTACAAGGTCAACTTCTGGAACGAGGCTCCCCGAATCATTATCTCTCGGCTTGACAGACCTGCCATCGTATTTGCTATTGATGAAGCATCCGATGACAAACCATGGTATTTTGACATCCTTAATTTCCTGAAGAATAAAGAGTATCCGGCTGGGGCATCCAGTCAAGATCAGAAGACTCTCAGGAGATTAGCGGGTAATTTCTATTTGAATCCGGATGGCGTCTTGTACAGAAGAAACCACGACTTGGTGTTGTTGCATTGTGTAGACGAGAGAGAGGCAAGGCTGCTCATGGAGGAAATACACGAAGGTACCTTTGGTACGCATGCTGGTGGGCATGCTATGACGAGAAAATTGCTGCGGGCAGGTTATTTTTGGCTGACTATGGAAACTGATTGTTTCAAGTTTGTGAGGAAATGCCACAAGTGCCAAATCTACGCTGATAAGATCCATGTGCCTCCGAATCCTCTGAATGTGATGTCATCGCCATGGCCATTCTCGATGTGGGGGATCGATATGATTGGAAAGATCGAGCCGACAGCTTCTAACGGGCATCGGTTCATCCTAGTAGCAATCGATTATTTCACCAAGTGGGTAGAAGCAGCGTCTTACGCAAACGTAACTAAGCAAGTGGTGGCCAGATTCATCAAGAGAGATATCATTTGCAGATATGGGATCCCCGAGCGGATAATCACGGACAACGGTTCAAACCTGAACAACAAAATGATGAAGGAGCTCTGTCAGAATTTCAAGATCGAACATCACAACTCCTCCCCTTACCGACCCAAGATGAATGGCGCTGTCGAGGCGGCCAATAAGAATATCAAGAAGATCGTGCAGAAAATGGTGGTGACCTATAAGGATTGGCACGAGATGTTACCTTTCGCTTTGCACGGTTATCGTACGACGGTACGCACATCAACCGGGGCAACCCCGTTCTCGTTAGTATACAGAATGGAAGCGGTATTGCCATTGGAAGTTGAGATCCCTTCTCTGAGGGTATTGCGAGACGTTCAGCTAGACGAGGCAGAATGGGTGAAAGACAGGTTGAACCAATTAAGTTTGATGGATGAGAAGAGGCTAGCTTCTCTAGCATACGGTCGTTTGTACCAGAGCCGAATGAAGAAAGCGTACGACAAGAAGATATATCCGCGGAGCTTTCAGACGGGCGACCTTGTGCTGAAAAGGATTCTCCCGCCGCAGGCAGATCACAGGGGCAAGTGGACCCCCAACTACGAAGGGCCATACGTTGTCAGGAAAGTCTTTTCAGGAGGAGCGTTGTTGTTGTCTACCATGGACGGTGAAGACTTCACGTCGCCTGTGAATTCGGACGCAGTTAAAAAATACTTTGCTTAAAATTGACCCGCTGGACAGAAAAAAGAGAGTCCAGGCAAAAATGGGGCATCCTGGCGAACCAAAAACAGAAAGAAAGATTCGGGCAAAAGTTAGGGATAAAATTGGAAAAATGTACACCCGCGAAGTTGAAAACCTACACTGGGCGGCTTCGGCAAAAAGGGGTATCCCGGTGAACTGAAAACCCGTAAAGGGCGGTTCACGCAAAAGTTAGGGATTTGAAAAGCAAATGATTGCGGTCCGAATTTGATACCATTTGAGCATTGGTGCGGGAGAATATACTCGAGGGGTCGATTATCGGATACAATCTCTTCAGAATGGGTGGATACCGGGCAAGCGTTAGAGTCGGACGAGTCATGGGAGGATCGGTTCGTGGTATTCGTCTGCATCCCGTTGCCGACATGTGTACAAATTTAGTTTGTCAATATATTTATGCTTGCTTTGCGTAGCTTCCTCTTTTCAGGAGTTACATCCCGTGTACAAAACTCCGCCCATTCAGGGGCCCAATCAATAAAATGTGTTATTCAGTATTTGATGCTGGTTCTTTACTGTTTTGTACATGATAAAACGCCTAAGTTTACTGAAACTAGCATGTGTATAACATCACTGGCCCTTGCCAACAATTGCTAAAGCTTTGAATTAACTGAAAATAACGTCGCTAACCTGAATTGATTTGGTTGCATAGGCTTGTCTTGTCTTGTTTGTGTTGTTGCAGGTTTCATGGCCGTACGAGGAAGATGATCAAAAGATTGCAATAACGAAAGACTTGATCTCCACGCAGGTCATGCATGTTCTTCCTGAAGAAGGATAGAATTCCCCAGCCGGTCGTAGCTTATCCAGAGGGCATGCTCCAGCAAAGTCATCTATCCTCAGCAGAATTGACGATTCCAAGATCGTAAGGCTGTATTCAGACAGTATGGTGTCCCCCAGAAGGATTCCCTTATCTCGAGCAGAGTTGGTTCAGCCGCAGAAGATTAATGTTTGTGAGCTGTATTCAGACAAGTTCACCTTTTCCCGCAGGGTCAGGTACTCTCCCTCAGCGGAGCCAGTGGATGTTCCCCAAGAGAATCATCCCATCCCCAGTGGAGTTCTCTTTTCCTCAAGTATTTTCATTCCTCCCAGTGGAACTCGAAGATTAAGACTCTCCCCAGAAGAGTTGGTGTGGATCCTGGCATTTATTTTGTCAGAATACCGTGTGATATCAATTCACTCTCCAGCAGAAGCGCATCTGGTATTCTCCAGCAGGGTGTTACTTCAGCGAGGTGTTTGGTTCGAGTTCCCAATTTTCCGGCTGAGTTGACTTCACTCTCCCAGCATTTATTTTGCTGGAATAATTCTGTAGCACCTGGCTATCCCTAGCGGAGTTGGCATTATCTTCAGCATTTATTTTGCTGAAGCAGTTTCTGTACCCAGCAGTTCGAGTCTGCATTTGCATGGGCATATAGTATCATACTTGCATCCACCAAATGAAAAGCGTAGCATTTCCATGTCAAATGGAGCAGTGCATCATTGTCAAGCGCATGCATGTTGAAACATAAACCAGGATGGCTAACCTTTTGTTTCAAGTATTGTTTCTCTTACAGGTAGAGAGAGCCCTTGCTCAGGTGAATCAATAAACATTCGAAGTCTCGGTATGAGACATTCAACGAAGTGTCAGCTTTGGCACTACTCCCCACAGAGTCAGCAGGATAAGTTTCTCTTTGTCCCAAAGCAGAGTTACTTATTTCCCCGCCAGGGTTTCTTGTTGAAGTTTCTCTAGTCCGACCAGCGGATTGTTTCCTTCAAAGTTGTTGTTACGTCAGCATTAAAAGGTTTCATGAACCAGAATTTCAGAGGCTACCGCCGGTTATCAGAACAGGCGTCCGGAAGTTTGGTTTCCAAATATCCCCAGTAGAGTCAGCCTCAAAGTTGCTGTAACGTCAGTGATAAGAAGTTGGCGGACCAATGGAAGGAGGAGTCCTAACGTGGACGGGTTTATTGACAGGTTTTTGTGCTAAGAGAAGTGGGGGCCCTGACGTGGACATTTCCTCAGTTTGATGATATGTGTTAGTCCTAACGTGGACGGATTTGATTTCTTGGTATCAATCGAAGGTGGAGTCCTGACGTGGACAAAGATTGGTTATTCTTCGTGTTGGTGTCCTGACGTGGACAATTTATTTCCAGCAAGTGTCTTTCTTCTTAATGGTGAATTGTGTGTCCTGACGTGGGCAAAGTTATAGTTTTTCGTGATGACAAGATGCGAGATTCCTGGCGTGGACAAATTTATCCTTCTTCGTGTTGTTGGCAGAGTATGAGTCCTGACGTGGACACAGTCGTATTTCCCCAGCAAGTAGAAGACGTGCAAGTCCTAACATGGACAGGTTCTATTATTTCATCAGATGAAGATGTGAGTCCTGACGTGGACACAGTCGTATTTCCCCAGCAAGTAGATGACGTGCAAGTCCTAACATGGACAGGTTCTATTATTTCATCAGATGAAGATGTGAGTCCTGACGTGGACACAGTCGTATTTCCCCAGCAAGTAGAAGACATGCAAGTCCTAACATGGACAGGTTCTATTATTTCATCAGATGAAGATGTGAGTCCTGACGTGGACACAGTCGTATTTCCCCAGCAAGTAGAAGACGTGCAAGTCCTAACATGGACAGGTTCTATTATTTCATCAGATGAAGATGTGAGTCCTGACGTGGACAAGTTATTTCCCCAGCGGGTCGAAGGTGCATGAGTCCTGACGTGGACAATTCTTCAGCAAGTCGACATGTGAGTCCTTACGTGGACAAATCGAAAGAAATTTGATTCCTTACGTGGAAAAATGATTCCTTACGTGGAAAATAGATTGTGTTCCTAACGTGGAAAGGCGGGTCCTAACGTGGGTGATATATTCCTTACGTGAAAAGAAAGTTGCATTCCTAACGTGGAAAAGAGGTGTTCCTTACGTGGAAAGATGGCATTCCTAACGTGGAAAGAAAGATTGATATAGTATTCCTCACGTGGAAAGATTAGAGTCCTTACGTGGACATATCAAGAGCATTCCTTACGTGGAAGAAAAATGGTTTCCTCACGTGGAAAGACGAGTTTATTCCTTACGTGGAAAGATTGAGTCCTTACGCAGACATATCAAGATTGATTCCTGACGTGGAAAGATAGAGGCATTCCTAACGTGGAAAAAAGAAGTTGATTCCTTACGTGGAAAGAGAAATTGTTTCCTTACGGGGAGAAGTTAGTCCTGACATGGACAAATCAAGATGAGTTGCATTCCTTACGTGGAAGGGTTTAGTCCTAACGTGGACAGGTTTCCTTACGTGGAAAGAAGATGGTTTCCTAACGTGGAAAGAATGAGATTCCTTATGTGGAAAAAGGTGAGTTCTAACGTGGACGATGGGCAATGTTATTCCTAACGTGGTCAAGAGTTTACTCCTAACGTGGACGATTTACTCCTGATGAAATGCAGACAAATAATCCCCAGCACGGTCGCTACGAAATCAGTGGGTTGCTGTAACAGTCAGATTCAGCTGATGAATGTCGTTCCCTAAGCAGTGGCACAGTTTATTTCTGCGGTTGGCAAATTTCGGGGTTCCTAGTATTCAACCGTCTCGTACCGCGAATGTCTGAAGGCTCCGGGCTCTTCACCCAATCGGGTCCAAGTCGCTTGAATAGGGGCAGTTGTTGCACCCTAAAATTTGCCCAAACTTATTCACTTGGTTTATGTTTCAATATCATTAGCATTTGCATATAAAGTCATGTACATAATCATCTGCATAGTATAGCATAGCAAGTCATCCAACAGGGGACCAATCATTATTCTCATCTCTAGAGGCCTATCAAGAAGTTATTATCCTGATTCAATCTCATTCAAGTCATCAGAAAGAATTTGAAAGCTGAGAAGTCAATGGACCAAGCAGTTCATCTATCTCCTAACTGAGGGTATCTGAGGATCAACAAGTAAGTGGTGAGCTGTGGATGGAGCATGGAGAGTGTGTGGGCATCAGGGGAGACTTAAAAAGTCATTTGGAGAAGGAGACAAGTCATTGGTGTAGTCATAAGAGTTGGGGATGAAGACAGTCAACTAGGGTTTCATCTGGGTCAACCCTAGGTCAACCCTAGGTCAAAGGATTGATTGAAAGGCATTAAGGTCTATTGAAGAGATGTGGGGTTTATCATTTGACATGAAGAATAAGGATATGATGATATGCTAAGAGGAAATCAAGAGAAATCAAGGAGAAGAGGAGTTTCTAAATTAGGGTTTCTGTGTAAAATCCCCTAGTTTAGGTAAAATTTCCAAGCAAGATAAGTCAAAATGCAAGCTTCAAATGGATCCTTGGCCAACATGGAACTTGTAAAGGATCTCAATACCTTTAATTTTAGTTGTGGAAGACATCAAGGAGATTTATAGAACTCAAGTTATGGTCCTTGCAAGTTACAGGTCATCTGAGGCATCTGAAATTTTGTCTGTGAAAGTTACTTGTCTTCCAAGCTATTTTTACCCCTCAAGGAGATTTCAAATGAATTTCTGGTAAACATAAGAATTGTTCCTCATTGTCTTATCTTTCTATAATGGTATAGTATGCCTTCATATGATTTGTGGAACTCTACTTATGGTCTTGGCAAGCAAAGGGTATTTTGGTCATCTGAGGATTACAGGTCATTCTTAGCCTATGCCTAAAACTCATACAAGGAAGCTTCAAATGGAAAACTTTACAACATCAAACTTGTTCCAAATGACATTTTGAGTCTAGAAAGTGACCATGAGAGATTGGAAAGATTCATAGCACAAGGTTTCAAAATTGTTGGATTTAATGAATAAAAATGGAATTAAAAATGAGATTTTTCATATTTTGGCCAAATGGGGCAAAGTTATAGGTCATTTTGAATGGAAAGATCATTTTGAGAACATTGGCTAAAGTGGAATTTTGAGGTTAGTTCAAATTTTAAGAGTTATTCAAGGTTGCTTATAATGGAAGAAACATAAACCAAATCCAAGGGAAATCACACAAGGGAAGCTACTCCAAGCTTCTAGGAGTTTCTAACCTCACCTATATATTGATATGAGAGGGTTCATGCCATGGTTGGTGATCTCATTTACTCAAAACCACAAGTTTCATACACTTTCTCCAATTTGCAAAAGCATCTCAAACTCTCTCAAATCTCCATCAATTCCCACATTTCTTGATTTGATCATCATCTAGACCATTCATAGATCAGAATTCCATCAAAGATTTGGTTGAATTGAGCAAGAATCGTGCTATACATCTTCATCATCCAAGTTGCAAGAAGGTTTCAAGTTCAAGATTCAAGGAGTTTGCATAAGATCCATTGCATACAGAACTCATAATCAAGGTCATTGATCGATTTCCAATCATCACAAGCATCAGATCAAGAGAATTCCCTAGTTGTTTCCCTCATCAAACCAGGTTGGTATGTCCATTCTAATTGCTTAATTTAGTCATCATGTTAGAGATTTGTTAGGTTAGATCTGTTAGGATAAGTTAGGTGATGAATTTCACAAAGTTTGGAGAAGTTTAATGGAGGTTATCAATGGTGCACTAATTCTGTTAGAGCTTGGAACATCCAGAATATAGCACGAGAACCTTAGATTTTTAGCTTAATTTGTTCAGCATGGAATGTAGATTAGGCTAGGGTAAAGATTGGCAAGGATTGGAGGATTTGATCACAGGTGAAAATGGTGTATTCCAACTGTTATGTGCATCGGGTTCGTTTCTTGAGTGAGTTTTAGAAGGAGATGATGGCATGGTTGTGTAGAGGGAAGAAATTAGAGCATCTTTGCTCTTTACATCGCGAGCTTTCATGGAGAATTGAGGGCGTGAGGGAAGGTGGAAGATCTGGTCTGCAAGCTTGTGCATGGAGCTTCCATGGCAGAAACCCTAGCCATTTGGAGAACACGCATGATATCCGTTGGATGAGGTCTTTCCCATTGACTCAGACCTCGATCGTGTGGTCCACGTTTAAAGATGAAACATAGGGAAACCCTGGGCACCAAAACGCCCCGTTTCATTTAAGTTTTCTGAATGGGCTTTGAATTCCATTGCTAATAGCACCCTCCCCACCGAGGCCCAATCTAAAATGAACTGAATCTATTGCTAACTGCACCGTTCCAGCTTTTTTTAATTTTTGTTGAATTTTCTGAATGCCTTGGGCCTAGGTATGCGTGCTTTTCACACCTCCCACTTTCAGCCCATCTCTTATTTTAACTGAGTTTACATGCTTTCTGCACCCCAATCCAATTAATTCCATTTTAATTTCTTTCAAAAAATTTTAATTCTTTAAAAATTCATAAAAAATAGAAAAATGCATGATTTTCATTGGTTGTTTTTTTTCATTACTCATAATTTTGTCAAGAAAATTATCACACAAAAAAATTAATAGTTCCTTTTATTTTCATATTTTTGGCATATTTTCCTTTTTAATTAGGTGTAAATAATATTTTGTTTAGTACATGAATTTGTTAATTTTTGTTCTAATAGTTTCTTTGATATTTTTCACCCATTCTTTTTAGGTTGATTAGTAGATAAGATTAGCTTGTGCATGCAATTTAGTTCATATTTTTAGGAATTAATTTTAGGTGATTAGTGTATGTGTGAACAACATGAACAAAATTAGGGTTTAAGTGATGACTTAGGAGAATTGAATCATTTCCCTTAGGACTTAGAGATTGAATATTTTAGATATGGGACTATAGGGACTATGGGTAGTTATTAGATCCCTTAGAAATCACTAGGATTCCCCTACTGCTATTGGTATTACTGTTTGTATTTGACTGATTGGTGTGGTGTGCCCTCTGGGGATTATTGTTTGTCTGTGTGGGTATTGGGATTGTCTGGGGATTGGGAGAGCTGAAGACCTGTGATGATGAAGCCATTGAAGATCCAGAGACTGAAGACCAACTTCCAGAGTTGAAGAGGAGATTCTTGCTAGCAGCTGTTGAGGAGATTAGGGTTTAGGAGCTAGGCAGAGCTCTAGATTAGAAAGCTTGTTTCTCAAACATGGAGTGCCTTGTCTGCATCCATCCTTTCTCTATGATTCAAAGTCTCTTTCAAATATCCACCTCCTTCCTTTGGAAGGATCAGTGAATGTATTTGAAAGATAGAACTTTTGAGGGAAAATTATCTGTATAATGTTAACAGTTAATGAACCACCCTTGGTAGGTAATTGACTGTCTAACATTCATTCACTTCATCTGGTTGACTAATATCCCTCTTGGAGATTGAGACTTGAAGAAAAGCCATTGCAGATGGAAGATTGATGATCAAGACCTTGCTGGAAAGCTGTGGAGATGGAGATTGATGCTTGCTGAAGCTTGTAGCTGATTGGAGATGACTGGAAGACTGGTATGATGCAGAGCTGCTGTGGCTGTTTATTTTTCTGCTGTTATTCATTTCTGATGTATTGATTGGTTTTCTGGACTGTATTGTTTGCTGTTTACCCTGTTGGGTTGAAAGTGAAGTCTGTTCACTTTTGCCTATTGTTTTCTAGGTTCGAGGTTGAGTGGGACTCCCTTGCCTCGCTTGTATTGCTGCATCCATGCATTTTACTGCTTTACTGTATATATGCTATTGTTTCTGTTTCCGTCTATTCCCTCAGGATCTCTGTTTCTCTCTGTGCAAGAGAGGAGCATGATAGACACTAGGTCTTAACCCATGCATGATAACATTAGGATAGCTTGATTCCCTTCGCAACCGTAGGTTAGAGTTCTGTCTCTTCTCTCTCAAAACTAACAGAAAAACACAATAAAATTTCAAACACAATAAAAGACACTTCTTCCATAAAAGAATGTGAACTCATCAAGACGTCATTTTTGTCCGCTTGGACTATTAATCAGAAAAAAAAACCTTTTTCAGAAGGAATAAAATCAACCAAGACAGACTTGTGTCGTACGTGGCCCGAACTACGTTCGCTCTGATCTTTCATGCTGTATGAAAGTACGTAGGCATAGGATGCGATATCCTAGCGAGCAACCTTCCCCTCCTTTCCCGTAGGTAGGCGAACTACGTTGACTCTGATTTCTCGTTCCAGACGGGAATACGTAGGCATAAAGCGCGATACTTTGCCGAGTCATTTTATTTTCATTTTATTTTTCTTTTAACCCTTGACCTTTAGTTTAGATAGAATAACAATCCATATCCGAAAACAAGCGTGGATCCCGTCGAGTACGACGGACGTGAGGGGTGCTAATACCTTCCCCTTGCGTAACCAACTCCCGAATCCAGGTTTTGGTTGCGATGACCATTCCTTTCCCCGTTTTGCGTTAGGTTTACTCTGAGTGTTTCCTTTCCCTCTGTTGGGATAAATAACGCACGGTGGCGACTCTTCTGTTCAGCCGGCGCCGATTTTCGCAGTAGCGACAGCTGGCCGTCAGGTATCTATTAAACAAATAGGCATCGAACCCGAAGGCCGGCTCAACCCGAAGTTCAGAAGAGCATCTGACATCTTCGTGAGGCTTCTGTTAAACAAACACGCATAGAACCCGAAGGGCGACTAAACCCGAAGTTGATAAGAACATTAGACCTTGCCGTCAGGCATCTGTTAAAAAAACAGGCATCGAACCCGAAGGCCGACTCAACACGAAGTTGAGAGGAATATCTGACCTCGCCGTCAGGCATCTGTTAAACAAACAGGCCTTAAACCCGAAGGCCGGCTCAACCCGAAGTTGAGAAGAACATCTGACCTCGCAATCAGGTATCAAACGCGAAGGTCGGTTCACCCCAAAGTTTAGAAGAACATCTGACCTTGCTGTAAGGCATGTGTTAAACAAACAGGCATCGAGCCCGAAGGACGGCTCAACACGAAGTTGATAACAACATTAGACCTCGTCATAAGGCATCTGTTAAACAAATAGGCTTCGAACATGAAGTCCCGCTCAACAAGAAGTTGAGAGCAACATCTGACCTCGCCGTCAGGCATCTGTTCAACAAACAGGCATCGAATCCGAAGACCGGCTCAACACGAAGTTGAGAGGAACATCTGACCTCGCCGCTAAGCATATGTTAAACAAACAGGCATCGAACCCGATGGCCGGCTCAACCAAAAGTTGAGAAGAACATCTGACCTTGCTGTCAAGAATCTGTTAAATAAATAGGCATCGAACCTGAAGGCTGGTTCAACTCGAAGTTGAGAAGAACATCTGACCTCGCCATCAGGTATCTGTTAAACAAACAAGCATCGAAACCGAAGGCCGGCTCAAAACGAAGTTGAGAAGAACATCTAACCTCGCTGTGAGGCATCTGTTAAACAAACAGGCGTTGAACCTGAAGGTCGTCTCAACCTGTAGTTGAGAGGAACATTTGACCTTGCCGTGAGGCATCTGTTAAACAAACAGGCATCGAACCCGAAGGGCGGCTCAATCCGAAGTTGACAAGAATATTAGACCTCGCCGTCAGGCATCTGTTAAACAAACAGGCATCGAACCCGATAGGCGGCTCAACACAAAGTTAAGAGTTACATTTGACCTCGCTGTCAAGCATCTGTTAAAGAAACAGGCATCGAATCCGAAGGCCGGCTCAACCCAAAGTTGAGAAGAATATCTGACCGCGGTGTCAGGCATTTGTTAAACAAATAGGCATTGAACACGAAGGCCGGCTCAACCTGAATTTGAGAAGAACATCTTACCTCACCGTCAGGTATCTGTTAAACAAACAGGCATCAAACCCGAAGGACTGTTCAACACGAAGTTGAGAACTACATCTGAACTCGCCGTCAGGCATCTGTTAAACAAAAAGGCATCGAACCCGGAGGCCGGCTCAACAAGAAGTTTAGAAGAACATCTGACTTCGCCATCAGGCATTTGTTAAATAAACAGGCATCGAACCCGAAGTCCGGCACAACACCAAGTTGAGATGAACATTTGACCTCGCCGTTAGGAATCTGTTAAACAGACAACCATCGAACCCTAAGGCTGGCTCAAGACAAAGTTGAAAGGAACATCTAACCTCGCCGTCAGGCATCTGTTAAAAAAATAGGCATCGAACCCGAATGCCGGCTCAACACGAAGTTGAGAGGAACATCTGACCTCACTGACAAGCATTTGTTAAAAAAACAGGAATCGAATCCGAAGGCCGGCTCAACCCGAAGTTGAGAAGAACATCTAACCTCGCTTTAAGGCATCTGTTAAACAAACAGGCATCGAACCCGAAGGCCGACTCAAAATGAAGTTGAGAAAAACATCTATCCTCGCTGCGAGGCATCTATTAAACAAACAGGCATCGAACCCGAAGGCCGTCTCAACCCGTAGTTGAGAAAAACATCGGACCTCGCTGTCAGACATCTGTTAAACAAACAGGCATCGAACCCGAAGGCCATCTCAAAACGAAGTTGAGAGGAACATTTGACCTCACCGTGAGGCATCTGTTAAAAAAATAGGCATCAAACCCGAAGGGCGGCTCAACCCGAAGTTGACAAGAACATTAGACCTCGTCGTCAGGCATCTGTTAAACAAACAGGCATTGAACCCGATGGCCGGCTCAACACAAAGCTGAGAGTTACATTTGACTTCGCTTTTAAGCTTCTGTTAAAGAAACAGGCATCGAATCCGAAGGCCGGCTCAACCTAAAGTTGAGAAGAATATCTGACCGCACCGTCAGACATTTGTTAAACAAACAGGCATTGAACACGAAGGCTGGCTCAACCTGAATTTGAGAAGAACATCTTACCTCACCGTCAGGTATCTGTTAAACAAACCGGCATTGAACACGAAGGCCGGCTCAACCTGTAGTTGAGAGGAACATTTGACCTCGCCGCGAGGCATCTGTTAAACAAACAGGCATCGAACCCGAAGGGCAGCTCAACCTGAAGTTGACAAGAACATTAGACCTCGTCGTCAGGCATCTGTTAAACAAACAGGCATTGAACCCGATGGTCGGCTCAACACAAAGCTGAGAGTTACATTTGACTTCGCTTTTAAGCTTCTGTTAAAGAAACAAGCATCGAATCCGAAGGCCGGCTCAACCTAAAGTTGAGAAGAATATCTGACCGCACCGTCAGACATTTGTTAAACAAACAGGCATTGAACACGAAGGCCGGCTCAACCTGAATTTGAGAAGAACATCTTACCTCACCGTCAGGTATCTGTTAAACAAACAGGCATCAAACCCAAGGCCCGTTCAACACGAAGTTGAGAAGTACATCTGACCTTGCTGTCAAGCATCTGTTAAACAAAAAGGCATCGAACCCGGAGGCCGGATTAACAAGAAGTTTAGAAGAACATCTGACCTCGCCATCAGGCATCTGTTAAATAAACAGGCATCGAACCCGAAGGCCGGCACAACACCAAGTTGAGAGGAACATCTGACCTCGCCGTTAGGAATCTGTTAAACAAACAACCTTCGAACCCTAAGGCCGGGTCAAGACGAAGTTGAGAGGAACATCTAACCTCGCCGTAAGGCATCTCTTAAAAAACCAGGCATCGAACCCGAATGTCGGCTCAACACGAAGTTGAGAGGAACATCTGACCTCACTGACAAGCGTCTGTTAAACAAACAGGAATCGAATCTGAAGGCCGGCTCAACCCGAAGTTAAGAAGAACATCTAACCTCGCTTTAAGGTATCTGTTAAACAAACAGACATCGAACCCGAAGGCCGGCTCAAAACGAAGTTGAGAAAAACATCTAACCTCGCTGTGAGGCATCTGTTAAACAAACAGGCATCGAACCCAAAGGTCGTCTCAACCCGTAGTTGAGAAACACATCAGACCTCGCCGTGAGGCATCTGTTAAACAAACAGGCATCGATCCCGAATGGCGTCTCAACCCGATGTTGACAAGAACATTAGACCTCACCGTCAGGCATCGAACCCGATGGCCAGCTCAACACAAAGTTGAGAGTTACATTTGACCTTGATGTCAAGCATCTGTTAAAGAAACAGGCATCGAATCCGAAGGCCGGCTCAACCCAAAGTTGAGAAGAATATCTGACCGCGCTTTCAGGCATTTGTTAAACAAATAGGCATTGAACACGAAGGTCGGCTCAACCTGAATTTGAGAAGAACATCTTACCTCACCTTCAGGTATCTGTTAAACAAACAGGAATCAAACCCGAAGGCCTGTTCAACATGAAGTTGAGAAGTACATCTGACATCGCCGTAAGGCATCTGTTAAAGAAAAAGGCATCGAACCCAGAGGGCGGCTCAACAAGAAGTTTAGAAGAACATCTGACCTCGCCATCAGGCATCTGTTAAATAAACAGGCATCGAACCCGAAGGCCGGCATAACACCAAGTTGAGAGGAACATCTGACCTTACTGTTAGGCATCTGTTAAACAAACAAGCATCGAACCCTAAGGTCGGCTCAACACGAAGTTGAGAGGAACATCTGACCTTACTGACAAGCATCTGTAAAACAAACAGGAATCGAATCCGAAGGCCGGCTCAACCTGAAGTTGAGAAGAACATCTGACCTCGCTTTAAGGCATCTGTTAAACAAACAAGCATCAAACCCGAAGGCCGGAACAATCGTAAGTTGAGAAGAACATCTGACCTCGCCGTCAGGTATCTATTAAACAAACAAACATCGAACCCGAAGGTCGGCTCAACACGACGTTGAGAATAACATCTGACATCGTCGTGAGGCATCTGTTAAACAAACAGGCATCGAACTCGAAGTTGATAAGAACATTAGACCTCGCCGTCAGGCATCTGTTAAACAAACAGGCATCGAACCCGATGGCCGGCTCAGCACGAAGTTGAGAGGAACATTTGACCTTGCCGTCATGCATCTGTTTAACAGACAGACATTGAACCCGAAGGTGGCTCAACCAGTAGTTGAGAAGAACATCTGACCTCGGTGTCAAGCATATGTTAAACAAATAGGCATCGAACCCGAAGGCCGGCTCAACCCGAAGTTGAGAAGAACATCTGACCTTGCTGTCAGGCATCTGTTAAACAAACAGGAATCGAACCCGAAGGCGGTCTCAACCCTTAGTTGACAAGAACATCTGACCTCGCTGTCAAGCATCTAATAAACAAACAGGCATCGAACCAAAAGGTCGGCTTAACTTGAAGTTGAGAGGAACATTTGACCTCGCCATCAGGTATCTATTAAACAAACAGGCATCAAATGGGAAAGGACGGCTCAACACGAAGTTGAGAGGAACATTTGACTTCGCTGTCTAGCATCTGTGAAACAAACAGACATCGAACCCGAAGGTCGGCTCAAAATGAAGTTGAGAGGAACATCTGACCTCGCCGCCAGGCATCTGTTAAACAAACATACATAGAACCCGAAGGACGGTTCAAACCGATGTTAAGAAGACAATCTGACACACCGCCAGGCATCTGTTAAAAAAACAGGCATCAACCCCGAAGGCCGGCTCAACACGAAGTTGAGAGGAACAACAGACCTCGCTGTTAAGAATCTGTTAAACAAACACGCATCGAACTCGAATTCCGGCTCAACCTGAAGTTGAGAAGAACATCTAACCTCACAGTCAGGCATCTGTTAATCAAACAGGCATCGAACTCGAAGGCCGGCTCAGCACGAAGTTTAGAAGAACATCTGACCTCACCGTCAGGCATCTGTTAAACAAACAGGCATCGAACGTGAAGGCCAGCTCAACACAAAATTGATAAGACCATTAGACCTTGCATCAGGCATCTGGTAAACAAATAGGCTTCGAACACGAAGTCCCGCTCAACACGAACTTGAGAGCAACATCTGACTTCGCCGTCAGGCATATGCTAAACAAACAGACATCCAACCTGAAGGCCGGCTCAACACGAAGTTGAGAGGAATATCTTACCGTGCCGTCAAGCATATGTTAAACAAACAAGCATCGAACCCGAAGGCCGGCTCAACCAAACATTGCGAAGAACATCTGACCATGCTGTCAAGCATCTGTTAAACAAACAGGCATCGAACCCGAAGACCGGCTCAACCCAAAGTTGAGAAGAACATTTGACATCGCCATCAGGCATCTGTTAAACAAACAGGCATCGAACCCGAAAGGCGGCTCAACCCAAAGTTGAGAAGAACAAATGACCTCGCCGTCAGGCATTTGTTAAATAAACATGCATCAAACTCGAAGGCTGGCTCACCCCGAAGTTGAGAAGAACATCTAACCTCCCCATCAAGCATCTATTAAACAAACAGGCATCAAACCCGGAGGCCGTCTCAAACTGTAGTTGAGAAAAACATTTGACCTCGCCGTCAGGCATCTGTTAAACAAACAGGCATCGAACCCGAAGGCCGGCTCAACATGAAGTTGAGAGGAACATTTGACCTCGCCGTAAGGCATCTGTTAAACAAACAGGCATCGAACCCGAAGGGCGGCTCAACCCGAAGTTGACAAGAACATTTGACCTCACCTTCAGGCATCTGTTAAAGAAACAGGAATCGAACCCGATGGCCGACTCAACACGAAGTTGAGAAGAACATTTGACCTCGCCATCAGACATTTATTAAACAAACAGGCATCGAACCCGAAGGTCGGCTCAACCTGAATTTGAGAAGAACATCTTACCTCGCCGTTAGGTATCTGTTAAACAAACAGGCATCGAACCCGAAGGCCGGTTCAACACGAAGTTGAGAAGTACATCTGACTTCGCCGTCAGGCATCTAATATACAAATAGGCATCGAACCCGGATGCCGGCTCAACACTAAGTTGAGAAGAACATCTGACCTCCCCATCAGGCATCTGTTAAATAAACAGGCATCGAACCCGAAGGTCGGCACAAAACGAAGTTGAGAGGAAGATCTGACCTCCCTTTCAGGCATCTGTTAAACAAACAGGCATCGAACCCGAAGGCCGGCTCAACACGAAGTTGAGAGGAACATCTGACCTCGCCGTCAAGCATATGTTAAACAAACGAACATCGAACCCGAAGGCCGACTCAACCAAAAGATAAGAAGAACATATGACCTCACTGTCCAGCATCTGTTAAACAAACAGGCATCGAATCCGAAGGCCGGCTCAAACCAAAGTTGAGAAGAACATCTGACCTCACCGTCAGGCATCTGTTAAAGAAACAGGGATCGAACCCGAAGGCCGGCTCAATCGGAAGTTTTGAAGAACATCTAACCTCGCTGTTAGGTATCTATTAAACAAACAGGCATTGAACCCGAAGGCCGGCTCAACACAAAGTTGAGAAGAACATCTGACTTCGCCGTGAGGCATCTGTTAAACACACAGGCATCGAACCGGAAGGGCGGCTAAACCCGAAGATGATAAGAACATTAGACCTCGCTGTCAGGCATCTATTAAACAAACAGGCATCGAACCCGAAGGTCGGCTCAACAAGAAGTTGAGAGGAACATTTGACCTTGCTGTCATTCATCTGTTAAACAAACACGCATCGAACCCGAAGGGCGGCTTAAACCGATGTTAAGAAGACCATCTGAGGTCACCGTCAGGCATCTGTTAAACAAACAGGCATCGAACACGAAGGCCGGCTCGACACGAAGTTGAGAGGAACATTTGAACTCGCCGTAAGGCATCTGTTAAACAAACAGACATTGAACCCGAAGGCCGGCTCAAGCCGAAGTTGAGAAGAACATTTGACCTCGCTGTCAGGCATCTATTAAACAAACAGGCATCGAACCCGAAGGCCGGCACAAAACGAAGTTGATAAGAACATTAGACCTCGCCGTCAGGTATCTGTTAAACAAATAGGCTTCGAACATGAAGTCCTGCTCAACACGAAGTTGAGAGCAACATTTGACCTCTTCGTCAGGCATTTGTTAAACAAACAGGCATTGAACCCGAAGGCCGGCTCAACACGAAATTGAGAGGAACATCTGACCTCGCCGTCAAGCATATGTTAAGCAAACAAGCATCGAACCTGAAGGTCGACTCAACCAAAAGATAAGAAGAACATTTGACCTCACTACCAAGCATCTGTTAAACAAACAGGCATCGAACCTGAAGGCCGGCTCAACCGGAAGTTGAGAAGAACATCTGACCTCGCCATCAGGTATCTGTTAAACAAACATGCATCAATCCCGAAGGCCGGCACAACACGAAGTTGAGAGGAAAATTTGACCTCGCCATCAGGCATCTGTTAAACAAACAGGCATCGAACCTGAAGGGCGGCTCAACCCGAAGTTGAGAAGAACATCTGACCTTGCCGTCAGGCATATGTTAAACAAACATGCCTCAAACCCGAAGGATGGCTCACCCCGAAGTTGAGAAGAACATCTAACCTCGCTGTAAGGCATCTGTTAAACAAACAGGCATGGAAACCGAAGGCCGTCTCAACACGTAGTTGAGAAAAGTATCTGACCTCACCGTGACACATGTGTTAAACAAATAGGCATCGAACCCGAAGGTCGGCTTAACACGAAGGTGAGAGGAAACGTTGACCTCGTCGTGACGCATCAGTTAAACAAACAGGCATCGAACCCAGACGGCGGCTCAACCTAAAGTTGAGAAGAACATTTGACCTTGCCGTCAGGCATTTGTTAAACAAACAGGCATCGAACCTGAAAGCCGGCTCAACACGAATTTGAGAGGAACATTTGACCTCGCCGTAAGGCATCTGTTAAACACACAGGCATCGAACCCGAAGGGCGGCTCAACCTAAAGTTGACAAGAACATTTGACCTCGTCTTCAGTCATCTGTTAAAGAAACAAGCATCGAACCCGATGGCCGACTCAACAAGAAGTTGAGAGGAACATTTGACCTCGCCGTCAGACATTTGTTAAACAAACAGGCATCGAACCTGAAGGTCGGCTCAACCTGAATTTGAGAGGAACATCTTACCTCGCCGTCAGGTATCTGTTAAACAAACAAGCATCGAACCTGAAGGTCAGTTCAACACGAAGTTGAGAAGTACATATGACTTCACCGTCAAGCATCTAATAAACAAAAAGGCATCGAACCCGGAGGCCGGCTCAACACGAAGTTGAAAAGAACATCTGACCTCCCCATCAAGCATCTGTTAAATAAACAAGCATCGAACCCGAAGGTCGGCACAACACGAAGTTGAGAGGAAGATCTGACCTCTCCGTCAGGCATTTGTTAAACAAACAGGCATTGAACCCGAAGGCCGGCTCAACACGAAATTGAGAGGAACATCTGACCTCGCCGTCAAGCATATGTTAAACAAACAAGCATCGAACCCGAAGGTAGACTCAACCAAAAGATAAGAAGAACATCTGACCTCACTACCAAGCATCTGTTAAACAAACAGGCATCGAACCCGAAGGCCGGCTCAACCGGAAGTTGAGAAGAACATCTGACCTCGCCATCAGGTATCTGTTAAACAAACATGCATCAATCCCGAAGGCCGGCTCAACACGAAGTTAAGAGGAAAATTTGACCTCGCCATCAGGCATCTGTTAAACAAACAGGCATCGAACCTGAAGGGCGGCTCAACCCGAAGTTGAGAAGAACATCTGACCTCGTCGTCAGGCATATGTTAAACAAACATGCCTCAAACCCGAAGGATGGCTCACCCCGAAGTTGAGAAGAACATCTAACCTCGCTGTAAGGCATCTGTTAAACAAACAGGCATGGAAACCGAAGGCCGTCTCAACACGTAGTTGAGAAAAGTATCTGACCTCACCGTGACACATGTGTTAAACAAATAGGCATCGAACCCGAAGGTCGGCTTAACACGAAGGTGAGAGGAAACGTTGACCTCGTCGTGACGCATCAGTTAAACAAACAGGCATCGAACCCAGACGGCGGCTCAACCTAAAGTTGAGAAGAACATTTGACCTTGCCGTCAGGCATTTGTTAAACAAACAGGCATCGAACCTGAAAGCCGGCTCAACACGAATTTGAGAGGAACATTTGACCTCGCCGTAAGGCATCTGTTAAACACACAGGCATCGAACACGAAGGGCGGCTCAACCTAAAGTTGACAAGAACATTTGACCTCGTCTTCAGTCATCTGTTAAAGAAACAAGCATCGAACCCGATGGCCGACTCAACAAGAAGTTGAGAGGAACATTTGACCTCGCCGTCAGACATTTGTTAAACAAACAGGCATCGAACCTGAAGGTCGGCTCAACCTGAATTTGAGAGGAACATCTTACCTCGCCGTCAGGTATCTGTTAAACAAACAAGCATCGAACCTGAAGGTCAGTTCAACACGAAGTTGAGAAGTACATCTGACTTCGCCGTCAAGCATCTAATAAACAAAAAGGCATCGAACCCGGAGGCCGGCTCAACACGAAGTTGAAAAGAACATCTGACCTCCCCATCAAGCATCTGTTAAATAAACAAGCATCGAACCCGAAGGTCGGCACAACACGAAGTTGAGAGGAAGATCTGACCTCTCCGTCAGGCATTTGTTAAACAAACAGGCATTGAACCCGAAGGCCGGCTCAACACGAAATTGAGAGGAACATCTGACCTCGCCGTCAAGCATATGTTAAACAAACAAGCATCGAACCCGAAGGTAGACTCAACCAAAAGATAAGAAGAACATCTGACCTCACTACCAAGCATCTGTTAAACAAACAGGCATCGAACCCGAAGGCCGGCTCAACCGGAAGTTGAGAAGAACATCTGACCTCGCCATCAGGTATCTGTTAAACAAACATGCATCAATCCTGAAGGCCGGCTCAACACGAAGTTGAGAGGAAAATTTGACCTCGCCATCAGGCATCTGTTAAACAAACAGGCATCGAACCTGAAGGGCGGCTCAACCCGAAGTTGAGAAGAACATCTGACCTCGTCGTCAGGCATATGTTAAACAAACATGCCTCAAACCCGAAGGATGGCTCACCCCGAAGTTGAGAAGAACATCTAACCTCGTTGTGAGGCATCTGTTAAACAAACAGGCATGGAAACCGAAGGCCGTCTCAACACGTAGTTGAGAAAAATATCTGACCTCACCGCGACACATCTGTTAAACAAACAGGCATCGAACCTGAAGGTCGGCTTAACACGAAGTTGACAGGAAAAGTTGACCTCGTCGTGACGCATCAGTTAAACAAACAGGCATCGAATCCAAACGGCGGCTCAACCTTAAGTTGAGAAGAACATTTGACCTTGCCGTCAGGCATATGTTAAACAAATAAGCATCGAACCCGAAGGCCGGCTCAACACGAAGTTGAGAGGAACATTTGACCTCGCCGTGAGGCATCTGTTAAACACACAGGCATCGAACCCGAAGGGTGGCTTAACCCAAAGTTGACAAGAACATTTGACCTTGTCTTCAGGCATCTGTTAAAAAAACAGGCATCAAACTCGATGGCAGACTCAACACGAAGTTGAGAGGAACATTTGACCTCGCCGTCAGACATTTGTTAAACAAATAGGCATCGAACCTGAAGGTCGGCTCAACCTGAATTTGAGAAGAACATCTTACCTCGCCGTCAGGTATCTGTTAAAGAAACAGGCATCGAACCCGAAGGCCGGTTCAACACGAAGTTGAGAAGTACATCTGACCTCGCCGTCAGGCATCTAATAAACAAACAGGCATCAAACCCGGAGGCCGGCTCAACACGAAGTTGAGAAGAACATCTGACCTCCCCATCAGGCATCTGTTAAATAAACAAGCATCGAACCCGAAGGTCGGCACAACACGAAGTTGAGAGGAAGATCTGACCTCGCCGTCAGGCATTTGTTAAACAAACAAGCATTGAACCTGAAGGTCGGCTCAACACGAAGTTGAGAGGAACATCTGACCTCGCCGTCAAGCATATGTTAAACAAACAAGCATCGAACCCGAAGGTCGACTCAACCAAAAGATAAGAAGAACATCTGACCTCACTGTCAAGCATCTGTTAAACAAACAGGCATCGAACCCGAAGGCCGGCTCAACCCGAAGTTGAGAAGAACATCTGACCTCTCCATCAGATATCTATTAAACAAACAGGCATCGAACCCGAAGGCGGGATCAACACGTAGTTGAGAGGAAATTATGACCTTGCCATCAGGCATCTATTAAACAAACAGACATCGAACCCGAAGGCCGTCTCAACCCGTAGTTGAGAAAAACATCTGACCTCGCCGTTATGCATCTGTTAAACAAACAAGCATCGAACCCGAAGGTCGGCTTAACACGAAGTTGAGATGAAAATTTGACCTCGTCATGAGGCATCGATTAAACAAACAGGCATCAAACCCGAACGGCGGTTCAACCTAAAGTTGACAAGAACATCTGACCTCGCCGTCAGGCATCTGTTAAACAAACATGCATCAAACCCGAAGGCTGGCTCATCTCGAAGTTGTGAAGAACAACTAACCTCGCTATGAGGCATTTGTTAAGCAAACTGGCATCGAACACGAAGGCCGTCTCAACCCGTAGTTGAAAAAAACATCTGACCTCGCTATCAAGCATCTGTTAAACAAACAGGCATCAAACCGGAAGGCCGACTCAACACAAAGTCGAGAGGCACATTTGACCTCACCGTGAGGCATCTGTTAAACACACAGGCATCGAACCCGATAGGCGGCTCAATGCGAAGTTGACAAGAACATCAGACCTCGTCGTCAGGCATCTGTTAAACAAACAGGTATCGAACCCGATGACCGGCTCAACACGAAGTTGAGAAGAATATCTGACCTTGCCGTCAGACATTTGTTAAACAAACAGGCATCAAACCCGAAGGCCGGCTCAACCTGAATTTGAGAAGAACATCTTACCACGCCGTCAGGTATCTGTTAAACAAACAAGCATCGAACCCGAAGGTCGGTTCAACACGAAGTTGAGAAGTACATCTGACCTCGCTGTCAGGCATCTGTTAGACAAATAGGCATTGAACCCGGAGGCCGGCTCAACACGAAGTTGAGAAGAACATCTGACCTTCCCATCAGGCATCTATTAAACAAATAGGTATCGAACCTGAAGGCCGGCACAACACGAAGACGAGAGGAACATCTGACCTCGCTGTCAGGCATCTGTTAAACTAACATGCATCAAACCCGAAGGTCGTGAAGAACATCTAACCTTGCTGTGAGGCATCTATTAAACAAACAGGCATCGAACACGAAGGTCGTCTCAACCCGTAGTTGAGCAAAACATCTGACCTCGCCGTCAGGCATCTGTTAAACAAATAGGCATCGAACCTGAAGGTCGGCTCAACACGAAGTTGAGACGAACATTTGACCTTGCCGTGAGGCATATGTTAAACACACAGGCATCAAACCCGAAGGGCGGCCAAACTCGAAGTTGACAAGAACATTAGACCTCGCCGTCAGGAATATGTTAAACAAATAGGCATCGAACCCGAAGGGCGGGTTAACGCGAAGTTGAGTGGAACATATGACCTCACCGTGAGGTATCTGTTAAACAAACAGGCATCGAACCCGAAGGGCGGCTCAACCCGAAGATGATAAGAACATTAGACCTCGCCATTAGGCATCTGTTAAACAAACACGCATCGAACCCGAAGGTCGGCTCAACATGAAGTTGAGAGGAACAACTGACTTCACTGTGAATCATCTGTTAAACAAACAGGTATCAAATCCCAAGGCCGGCACAACCCGAAGTTGAGAAGAACATTTGACCTTATCGTCAGGCATCGGTTAAATAACCAGGAATCGAACCTGAAGGTCGGCTCAACCCGAAGTTGAGAAGAACATCTGACCTCGCCGTCAGGCAACTGTTAAACAAACAGGCATCGAACCCGAAGGTCGGCTCAACCTGAAGTTGAGAAGAACATCTGACCTCACCATCATGCATCTGTTAAACAAACAGGCTTCGAACCCGAAGGCCGGCTTAACAAAAAGTTCAGAAGTACATCTGACCTTGTCGTTAGGCATCTGTTAAACAAACAGGCAGCGAACCCTGAAGCTGGCACAACACGAAGTTGAGAGGAACATCTGACGTCGCCTTCAGGCATCTGTTAAACAAACAGGCATCAAACCCGAAGGCCGGCTCAACACGAAGTTCATAAGAATATCTTACCTCGCCGTCAAGGATCTGTTTAAAAAACTAGGCATCAAACCCGAAGGCCGGCTCAAGCCGAAGTTGAGAAGAACATTTGACCTTGGTCTTAGGCATCTGTTAAACAAACAGGCATCGAATTTGATGGTCGGCTCAACCCGAGGTTGAGAAGGACTTCAGACCTTGCTGTCATGCATCAGTTAAACAAATAGGAATCGAACCCGAAGGCCAGCTCAACCTGAAGTTGAGAAGAACATATGACCTCGCCGCCAAGCATCTGTTAAACAAACAAGCATCGAACCCGAAGGCCGGCTCAACCTGAAGTTGAGAAGAACATCTGACCTCATTGTCAGACATCTGTTAAATAAACAGGCGTGGAACCCGAAGGCCGGCTCAACCTGAAGTTGAGAAGAACATCTGACATCGTCGTCAAGCATCTATTAAACACATAGGCGTGGAACCCGAAGGCTGGCTCATCCCAAAGTTGAGAAGAACATCTGACCTCGATGTCAGTTATATATTAAATAAAAAGGCATTGAACCCGAAGTTCGGCTCAACACGAAGTTGAGAAGTACATATGAACTCGGTGTCAGGCATCGAACCCGGAGGCCGGCTCAACACAAAGTTGAGAAGTACATCTGACATCTCCGTCAGGGATCTGTTAAACAAACAGGCATCGAACCCAGATGCCGGCTCAACCCGAAGTTGAGAAGAACATCTGACCTCGCTGTCAGGCATCGAACCTGAAGGTCGGCTCAACCCGAAGTTGAGAAGCACATCTGACCTTGCTGTCAGGCATTTGTTAAACAAACAGGCATCGAACCCGAAGGCCGGCTGAACCCGAAGTTGAGAAGAACATTTGACCACGCCGTCAGGCAACTGTTAAAGAAACAGGCTTCGAACCCGAAGGTCGGCTTAACGCGAAGTTGAGAAGTACATCTGACCTCGCCGTCAGGTATCGAACCCTGAGGCTGGCAGAACACGAAGTCGAGAGGAACAACTATCCTCGCCGTCAAGCATCTGTTAAACAAAATGGCATCGAACCCGAAGGCCGGCTCAACATGAAGTTCATAGGAATATTTGACCCCGCCTTCAGGGATCTGTTAAACAAACATGCATCGAACTCGAATGTCGGCTCAACCCGTAGTTGAGAAGAACATCTGACCTCGCTGTCAGGCATCTGTTAAATAAACAGGCATCGCATTTAATAGTCGGCTCAACCCGAGGTTGAGAAGAACATCTGACCTTGCTGTTAGGCATCAATTAAACAAATAGGAATCGAACCCGAAAACCGGCTCAACCCGAAGTTGAAAAGAACATCTGACCTCGCCGCCAGACATCTGTTAAATAAACAAGCATTGAACCCAAAGGCCGGCTCAACCTGAAGTTGAGAAGAACATCTGACCTCGTCGTCAGGCATCTGCTAAACAAACAGGCGTGGAACCCGAAGGCAGGCTCAACCTGAATTTGAGAAGAACATCTGACCTCATCGTCAGGCATCTGTTAAACAAACAGGCGTGGAATCCGAAGGCCGGCTCAACCCGAAGTTGAGAAGAACATATGACCTCGATGTCAGGCATCTGTTAAACAAACAGGCATTGAACCTGAAGGCTGGCTCAACATGAAGTTGAGAGGAACATTTGACATCGCTGTCAGGCATCTGTTAAACAAACAGGCATCGAACTCGAAGGTCGGCTCAACATGAAGTTGAGAGGAATATTTGACTTCACTGTCAAGCATCTATTAAACAAACAGGAATCAAATCCAAAGGCTTCCTCAACCCCAAGTTGAGAAGAACATCTGACCTCACCGTCAGGCATCTGTTAAACAAAGAGGCATCGAATCCGAAGGTCGTCTCAACCCTTAGTAGAGAAGAAAATCTGACCTCGCCGTGAAACATCTATTAAACAAACAGGCATCGAACCCGAAGGTCGGCTCATTTTGAAGTTGAGAGGAACATCTGACCTCCCCATCGGGCATTAGTTAAACAAACAGGCATCGAACCCGAAGGGCGGGTCAACACGACGTTGAGAGGAACATATGACCTCGCTGTGAGGCATCTGTTAAACAAACAGGCATCGAACCCGAAGGGGGCTCAACCCGAAGTTGATAAGAACATTAGACCTCACCATCAGGCATCTGTTAAACAAACACGCATCAAACCCGAATGTCGGCTCAACATGAAGTTGAGAGGAACAACTGACTTCACTGTCAAGCATCTATTAAACAAACAGGTATCAAATCCGAAGGCCGGCACAACCCGAAGTTGAGCAGAACATTTGACCTTATCGTCAGGCATCGGTTAAACAAATAAGGCCGGCTCAACCGGAAGTGGAGAAGCACATCTGACCTCGTCGTCAAGCATCTGTTAAACAAACAGGCATCGAACCCTGAGGCTGGCTCAACACAAAGGTGAGAGGAACATTTGACCTCTCCGTCAGGCATCTGTTAAACAAACAGGCATCAAACCCAAAGGTCGTCTCAACACCAAGTTCATCAGAATATCTGACCTCACCGTCAGGGATCTGTTAAACAAACAGGCATCGAACCCGAAAGCCGGCTCAACCCGATGTTGAGAAGAACATCTGACCACGCTGTCAGGCATCTGTTAAACAAACAGGCATCGAATTTGATGGACGGCTCAACCCGAGGTTGAGAAGAACATCTGACTTTACTATTAGGCATCAGTTAAACAAACAGGAATAAAACCCGAAGGCCGGCTCAACCCGAAGTTGACAAGAACATCTGACCTCGTTGCCAGGAATCTGTTAAACAAACAAGCATTGAACCTAAAGGTCGTTTCAACCTGAAATTGGGAAGAGCATCTGACCTCATTGCCAGGAATCTGTTAAACAAACAGGCGTGGAACCCGAAGTCCGGCTCAACTTGAAGTTGAGAAGAACATCTGACCTCATCGTCAGGCATCTGTTAAACAAACAGGCGTGGAATCCAAAGGCCGGCTCAACCCGAAGTTGAGAAGAACATCTGACCTCGATGTCAGTTATCTGTTAAATAAAAAGGCATCGAACCCGAAGGTCGGCTCAACACGAAGTTTAGAAGTACATCTGACCTCGCTGTTAGGCATATGTTAAACAAACAGGCATCGAACGCAGAGGCCGGCTCAACACGTAGTTGAGAAGAACATTTGACCTCGCTGTCAGAAATCTATTAAATAAACAGGCATCGATCCTGAAGGCCGGCTTAACACGAAGTCGAAAGGAACATCTGACCTCGCTGTCAGGCATCTGTTAAACATACAGGCATCGAACCCGAAGGCCAGCTCAACTCGAAGTTGAGAGAAACATCTGACCTTGCTGTCAGGCATCTGTTAAACAAACAAGCATCAAACCCGAAGGTCGGTTCAACATGAAGTTGAGAGGAACATTTGACTTCACTGTCAAGCATCTGTTAAACAAACAGGCTTCAAATCCGAAGGCCGGCTCAACCCAAAGTTGAGAAGAACATTTGACATCACCGTCAGGCATCAGTTAAACAAATAAAGCCGGCTCAACCGGAAGTTGAGAAGCACATCTTGCCTCGCCGTCAGACATCTGTTAAACAAACAGGCATCGAACCCTGAGGCTGGCACAACACGAAGTTGAGAGGAACATCTGACCTCGCCCTCAGGCATCTATTAAACAAACAGGCATCGAACCCAAAGGCCGGCTCAACACAAAGTTCATAAGAATATCTGACCTCGCCGTCAAGGATCTGTTAAACAAACAGGCATCGAAACCGAAGGCCGGCTTAACCCGATGTTGAGAAGAACATCTGACCTCGCTGTTAGGCATCAGTTAAACAAACAGAAATCGAACCCGAAGGCCGGCTTAACCCGAAGTTGAGATGAACATCTGACCTCGGCGCCAGGCATCTGTTAAACAAACAAGCATTGAACCTAAAGGTCGGCTCAACCTGAAGTTGAGAAGAACATCTGACTTCGTCATCAGGCATCTGTTAAACAAAAAGGCGTGGAACCCGAAGGCCTGCTTAACCTGAAGTTGAGAAGAACAACTGACCTCATCGTAAGTCATCTATTAAACAAACAGGCGTGGAATCCGAAGGCCGACTCAACCCGAAGTTGAGAAGAACATCTGACCTCGATGACAGTTATCTGTTAAACAAAAAGGCATCGAACCCGAAGGCCGGCACAACACGAAGTGGAGAAGTACATTTAACCTCACTATTGAATTGTGTAGTGGACTGTTGTGCCTACCATGATTGTATCTCCATTGTTCTAAATCATTGTTTAATGCTTGCATGATCTTGCTCATGATGTTTGATTTGTTGAAATATGAGAAACATGAGATTTTCCATTAGGGCCTATCATGAGGTATTGTTGGTTTTGCTGTCAAAATTTGGTTTAACATACCATTTATGGTTAGGAGAAGTTGTTGCTTGTTTCTAAGTTGGAGAATCATTTGATAATGTGTTTTGAAGATGTATGTGGTACCTATTGTGCTCAAATCTCCATTATGTGTTCAAACTGCTTTGTCATTCCTCCACTTGCATTTCAAAACCTCATTGATGTAAAACACATACCGTATTCTGTTTCAACTGCATTCTACTTTATCTAGGTGCATAAAATCCATGTCTTACTCATTTGAAACTTGTGTGTGCTATCAAATCTCCCCAACTGTTATGAAATTGCCTGCTGCATAATTGAGATTGTTTCTTTGCATATTTATGAGCTTCACGTGCTACATTCTGTTTGATGATGATTTGATCCATTTCCTGAGCTTAGTCTCATATTTTAGCATATTCATGGTATGTGCATATTGTTTGTTTCAACATAAACTTCACAATTTGAAAAATGCACCTGCTGCTACATAAACTTGCCAAGACAGTGTTTTCACATTTCCTACCACAACATGCTTTTTTGATCCAACTGTCATATGCTTATTCTTGGAGTTGAAATTCATTCCTTATCATATTAATGATGTGTGCACTTGGTTTAGTTGATCTGTTCTTGCCTACTTTCTCACTTCACTTGCAAATGCACTTTCAAGCCAAATTTACCATGAATGTACCAAATTCTTCCCTGCTTGCAATATGATGTTTTTCTGAGTTGAGACTCATTCATCTTTACATTTTTAACATGTATGTGCTATCCCTTTGACATGAGACCATTGATTCACAGCTAGACTAGTTTGTGCCTTATGCTGCCAAACTGTTTTGAACCAACTGCACACACTTCACTTTTTAGGGTTTGATTTGTTTTAGGGTAACTCATTCATAGTTAGACCTCTAATATATTTAGGATTGGTGTGTGGATGAATCAATCAACTTGTATGCCTTATTTCTCTATTATCACAGCCTGCCTCTATGTTTGGTACAAAATGCAGCTTGGTATCCATATTCTTGTTGTATGCATTTCATGACAACCTTAAGTGTTAGGCTCATTTACAATCTCATTTGAAACTTGTGTGTGGCATTTTTCTGACCTCAAGCTGTTCCAATCTTGTTGTTTTCAAATATTGCATTGTATTGTGTTAAGTGAGCAGTTAATTGTTGACTTTCAATTCCATGATGTTTGTGAACAATTTTAAAGCATGGACACACTTTATATTATGATTGAAGATTGTGTGTGGGACTGATTCAAACAGATTATGCTCCCTCCTTGATTTTGGCTTTCAAACTTGCATCTTTCATTTCCAACTTTACTTGGCATAACAATCATGTTTTGTGTTTGAGTTTGGTATGGTAACTGTTGTATACTTGCTCCTCATTGCATTTCCAATATGTTGGTTGAGACCTCATGATGTTCATGTTCAATCTTCCCATCTGCTAGGACAGTTGCAGCATTTTCATGCTTCATTTTGCAATTCATGTGCCATTTCCATTTTTGTTAATTTTTGCTTGAGCCTTAAGTATTCTACACTTCTGTTATGATGTATATGTTGTGTGTGCCATGCCATTTACATGAATTTGAACTCATAGCTGTTGGTAGTTTTCAAAATGCATCCCAATTGCCAACCTTGCATCTTCTATCATGTTTCAATTTCAAGGCTTCATTTCAAAATTTCAACTGCACCATCTTAATGCTCATGAAAAAATAGTCAAGTTTGAATAAAATTTCATCAAAAATGATTAAGAATTGATAGAGTTTGATCCTTCACGTTTTGGCTTGTTTAGCTTGTTTTTGTTTGCCCAGAAATTCATCATGAATATGCCATATATATTTATGGGGGTGGCTAAATACACGGATGTATAGCCACCTTAGTGGTAGAAACCTTACTCTCTCATGCGCCTTTCACTTGCCAAACAAGGGTTCGATCCTTGGATCAACCCTTTTTGTTATTTTATTTTTCCATTGTGATTGAATTTTTTTTCTTCATCTTGTCCTTCCCACTACCAGCACGTGCGTGTGGCTTGTTGGTTGTTGTTATGTGTTGGTAAACTAAAGGGCCTGGGTTCAATTCCCAGCTTGGCCCTTTCTCTTTTTATTTGCTTGTTTATTTGTTTTATTGTCATAAATCACTTCAAACTTCAGAATTTCGTAACTTGTTCATCGCTCATTATTTTTAACCTGTTCTTTTTGAAATTTTCTCATTGTGATGTATAGTTTTATTTAATGGATTGTAATCTCATATTTGTTTGTTTTTACAATGCTATTTGCCTTCTTGTTAGTAGATCCATTCTTAGGTCGTTACCGTGCGTTTCGATTAAATTTCCTTCATACCATGATTATTTGATCTTGTGAGATTTATTGGTATTTGATTTCTTTATGTTTGTTAACATGTTGAGATCTCATTTTCTTGTTGGTTGTTACCATGAGTTATTGTGTCTTTCCTAAAGCCTTGAATTGAACTGTTGTGATCAATCCTTGCGTACTTGATTGTTATCAATGCCTAATTGTTGTTACATTTGAACTTATAACACGATCACCTTAAAGTTGTGACTTATGTGTATGATTATTGTTTTCATCTTTGTTAAGATATTTGATTATCGGTTGTAACCATTGGTATTATTTGATCCTTGCTTATTGTAATATGCATGCTTACTTGATTATTCATCTTGCTCAATTATTCATTTACTTTATCAAGTATTCTTTCCCCAAGTGATGGAACTTTTTAGTTCTCATCCAAGTTGCCTCTCTCTCTCTCTCTCTCTCTCTCTCTCTCTCTCTATCTATCTCTCTCTCTCTCTCTCCTTCCAAAGGAAAAGTCTCTCCCTTGACCCTTGTGTCATTGGATAGTTCATTACCCTCCCTTGACTTTGTGAAGTCATCTTCAACCCTAGCTTGGTTAAGTTAGAACATACAAGCCATTAGACTTTGCTTTAAGTCTAGAAAGCCTTACCTACACTAGGAGTGTTCTTCAACTAGAACCATAGGATAAAGTTTGTAAACTCTATGTAAGAATCATAGTAATGATCACTTACTTCCCTCTTGAGTGTCATAACTTATATCTAGAGAGTTTTGTTAAACTCTATACAAACATTGTTATGTTTGTTCCCCTTTGAACCTTGATCATAATCAAGTGTTCTTCAACCCTAGTGAGGTGAACTATGATTGCTCTGATTCTATCCTAGTTAGGATACGTAGGCATAGGATGCAACGTCTTTGCGAGCAAACTTAGAAAATATCCTTAGGTTTTAACCTATAACCATACCCCTTTACCCTATCCCAATTCTTAGCAAACATTTACCAAACGTAGCATGCAAACAAACAAAAGGTTCGTGTAGAGTACTACAGATGTCTAGGATGTGAAATACCTACCCTATGCATAACAAACCCCCGATCCCTGAATCTCTTAGCGTTGTTGTTACATCGCGCAAAAGGTTCTTTCTTTCTTTAGACCTTTCCTTTGGATAAATTAAAGTTCGGTTTAAATCTAAGAATTAAACATTCAAGTTTATCAATAGCTTGGTATCCCGATTCTCACCGTAACATCAGGAATCTGTTAAACAAACAGGCATCGAACCCGAAGGTCGGCTCAACCCAAAGTTGAAAAGAACATCTGACCTCACCGTCAGGTATTTGTTAAACAAACAGGCATCGAACCCGAAGACCGGCTCAACACGATGTTGAGAGGAACATCTGACCTCGCCGTCAGGCATTTGTTAAAAAAACAGGCATCAAACCCGAATGACGGCTCAACACGAAGTTGAGAGAAACATCTGACCTCGCTGTCAAGCATATGTTAAACAAACATGCATCGAACCCGGAGGCCGGCTCAACACGAAGTTGAGAAGAACATCTGACCTCGCTGTCAGGCATCTGTTAAACAAACAGGCATCGATCTCGAAGGTCGGCTCAACACGAAGTTGAAAGGAATATCTGACCTCGCCGTAAGGCATCTGTTAAACAAACAGGCATCGAACCCGAAGGACAGCTCAACACGAAGTTGAGAGGAACATCTGACCTTGCTGTCAAGCATCTGTTAAAAAAACAGGCATCGAATCTAATTGTCGGCTAAACCGAAGTTGAGAACAACATCTGACCTCGCCGTCAGTCATCTATTAACTAAACAAGTATCGAACCCGAAGGCCGACTCAACACGAAATTGAGAGGAACATTTGACCTCACCATCAAGCATCTGATAAGCAAACAGGCATCGAACCCGAAGGGCGGCTCAACCCGAAGTTGAGAAGAACATCTGGCCTCACTGTCAGGCATCTGTTAAACAAACAGACATCGATCTCGAAGGCTGGCTCAACACAAAGTTGAGAGGAATATCTGACCTCGCCGTCAGATATTTGTTAAACAAACAAGCATAGAACCCGAAGGCCGGCTCAACACGAAGTTGAGAGGAATATCTGACCTTGCTGTCAAGCATCTGTTAAAAAAACAGGCATTGAATCTGAAGGTCGGCTCAACCGGAAGTTTAGAGGAACATTTGACCTCGCCGTGAGGCATCTGTTAAACAAACAGACATCGAACCCGAAGACCGGCTCAACACGAAGTTTAGAGGAACATTTGACCTCACCGTCAGGCATCTGTTAAAAAAGCCAGGCTTCGAACCCGAAGACCGGCTCAACACGAAATTGAGAGGAACATTTGACCTTCCCGTGAGGCATCTGTTAAAGAAACAGGCATCGAATCCAAAGACCGACACAACCGAAAGTTGAGAAGAATATTTGACCTCGCCGTCATGCATTTGTTAAACAAACAGGCATTGAACCCGAAGGCCGGCTCAATACGAAGTTGAGAAGTACATCTGAGCTCGCCGTCAGGCATCTGTTAAACAAATAGGCGTCAAAGTCGGAGGCCGGCTCAAAACGAATTTGAGAGGAACATCTGACCTCGCTGTCAAGCATCTGTTAAAAAATCAGGCATCGAATCTGATGGTCGGCTAAACCCGAAGTTGAGAAGAACATATGACCTTGCCGTCAGGTATCTGTTAAACAAACAGGCATCGAACCCGAAGCCCGGCTCAACCCAAAGTTGAAAAGAACTTCTAACCTCGCCGTCAGGTATCTGTTAAAAAAACAGGCATCGAACCCGAAGGGCAGCTCAACACGAAGTTGAGAGGAACATTTGACCTCGCCGTCAAGCATCTGATAAGCAAACAAGCATCGAACCCGAAGGGCGGCTCAACCTGAAGTTGACAAGAACATTAGACCTCACTGTCAGACATATGTTAAACAAATAGGCATCGAACCCGAAGGCCAGCTCAACACGAAGTTGAGAGGAACATTTGACCTCGCCGTCAAGCATCTGATAAGCAAACAAGCATCGAACCCGAAGGGCAGCTCAACACGAAGTTGAGAAGAACATCTGACCTTGCTATCAGGCATCTGTTAAACAAACAGGCATCGATCTCGAACGCCGGATCAACACAAAGTTGAGAGGAATATCTGACCTCGCCGTCAGGCATTTGTTAAGCAAACAGGTATCGAACCCGAAGGCCGGCTCAACACGAAGTTGAGAGGAATATCTGACCTCGCTGTCAACCATCTGTTAAAAAAACAGGCATCGAATCTGAAGGCCGGCTCAACACGAACTTGAGAGGAACATTTGACCTTCCCGTCATGCATCTGTTAAATAGACATGCAATGAACTCGAATGGGAGCTGAACCCGTAGTTGAGAAGAACATCCTACCTCGGTGTCAGGCATATGTTAAACAATTAGGCATCAAACCCGAAAGCCGGCTCAAGCCGAAGTAGAGAAGAACATCTGACCTCCCCGTCAAGCATCTATTAAACAAACAGGCATCGAACCCGGAGGCCGGCTCAACACGAAGTTGAGAAGAACCTCTGACCTCGCCATCAGGCATTTGTTAAATAAATAGGCATCGAACACGAAGGTCGGCACAACATGAAGCTGAGAGGAACATTTGACCTCTCCGTCAGGCATCTGTTAAACAAACAGACATCGAACCCAAAGGCCGACTTAACACGATGTTGAGACGAACATCTGACCTCGCCGTCAGGCATCTATTTAAAAAATAGGCATCAAACCCGAAAGTCGGCTCAACACGAAGTTGAGAGGAACATCTGACCTTGCTGTTAAGCATCTTTTAAACAAACAGGCATCCAATCCGAAAACCGGCTCAACCCGAGGTTGAGAAAATCATCTGACCTCGCTGTCAGGCATCTGTTAAATAAACAGGCATCGAACCCGAAGTTGAGAAGAACATCTGACCTCGCCGTCAGGCATTTGTTAAACAAACAGGCATCGAACCCAAAGGCCAGCTCAACACGAAGTTGAAAGGAATATCTGACCTCGCTGTCAACCATCTGTTAAAAAAACAGGCATCAAATCTGAAGGTCGGCTCAACACGAATTTGAGAGGAACATTTGACCTTGCCGTCATGCATCTGTTAAATAGACATGCATTGAACCCGAAGGGGAGCTGAACCTGTAGTTGAGAAGAACATCTGATCTCGGTGTCAGGCATATGTTAAACAAACAGGCATCGAACCCGAAGGCCGACTCAAGCCGAAGTTGAGAAGAACATCTGACCTTGCCGTCAAGCATCTGTTAAACAAACAGTCATCGAAGCCGAAGGCCGTCGCAACCTTTAGTTGACAAGAACATCTGACCTCGCCATCAAGCATCTGTTAAACAAACAGGCATCGAACCCAAATGCCGACTCAACTTAAAGTTGAGAGGAACATCTGACCTCGCCATCAGGCATCTCATAAACAAACAGACATCAAACCCGAAGGCCGGCTCAACACGAAATTAAGAGGATCATCCGACCTCGCCGTGAAGCATTTGTTAAACAAACAAGCATCGGAAACGAAGGGCGGCTCAACCCGAAGTTGAGAAGAACATCTGACCACGCCGTCAGGTATCTGTTAAACAAAGACACATCGAATTTGAAGGCGACTCAAGCTTATGTTGAGAAGAACATTTGACCTCGCTGGCTCAACACGAAGTTGAGAGGAACATCTGACCTCGCTGTTTAGAATTTGTTAAAAAAATAGGCATCGAATCTAAAGGCCGGCGCAACCCGAAATTAAGAAAAACATTTGACCTCGCCGTCAGGCATCTGTTAAACAAACAGGCATCGAACCCGAAGGGCGGCTGAACCGGAAGTTGAGAAGAACATTTGACCTCGCTGTCAAGTATCTGTTAAACAAAAAGGCATCGAACCCGAAGACCGGCTCAACACGATGTTGAGAGGAAAATTTGACCTCACCGTGAGACATCTATTAAACAAACAGTCATCGAACCCGAAGGGCGGCCCAACCCGAATTTGTCAAGAACATTAGACCTTGCCGTCAGACATAAGTTAAACAAATAGGCATCGAACCCACTGGCCGGCTCAACACGAAGTTGAGAGGAACATTTGACTTCGCCGTCAAGCATCTGTTAAAGAAACAGGCGTCAAATCTGAAGGCCGACTTAACCCAAAGTTGAGAAGAATATCTGACCTCGCCTTCAGGTATCTGTTAAACAAACGGGCATTGAATCCGAAGGCCGGCTCAACATGAAGTTGAGAAGTATATCTGACCTCACCGTCAGGGATCTGTTAAACAAACAGGCATCAAACCCGAAGGCCGGCTCAACACGAAGTTGAGAGGAACATCTGACCTCGCCGTCAAGCATCTGTTAAACAAACAGACATCGAACCCGAAGGCCATCTCAACCTTTAGTTGACAAGAACATCTGACCTCGCCGTCAAGCATCTGTTAAACAAACAGGCGTCGAACCTAAAGGTCAGCTCAACTTGAAGTTTAGAGGAACATCTGACCTCGCCATCAGGCATCTGTTAAACAAACATGCATCAAACCCGATGGCCGGCTCAACACGAAAGTGAGAGGAACATTCGACCTCGCTGTCAAGCATTTGTTAAACAAACAGGCATCGAACACGAAGGGCGGCTCAACCCGAAATTGAGAAGAACATCTGACCTCGCCGTCAGGCATCTGTTAAACAAACACGCATCGAATTTGAAGGCCGACTCAACCTGAAGTTGAGAAGAACATCTGACCTCGCTGTCAGGCATCAGTTAAACAAACAGGCATCGAACCCGAAGGTTGTCTCAACACGAAGTTGAGAGGAACATCTGACCTTGCTGTCAAGCATCTGTTAAAAAAACAGGCATCAAATCTGAAGGCCGGCTCAACTCAAAGTTGAGAAGAACATTTGACCTCGCTGTCAGGCATCTGTTAAACAAACAGGCATCGAACCAGAAGGTCGGCTCGACCGGAAGTTGAGAAGAACATCTGACCTCGCCGTCAGGTATCTGTTAAACAAACAAGCATCGAACCCGAAGACCGACTCAACACGAAGTTGAGAGGAACATTTGACCTCGCCGTGAGGCATCTGTTAAACAAACAGGCATCGAACCCGAAGGGCGGCTCAACCTGAAGTTGACAAGAACATTAGACCTCACTGTCAGACATATGTTAAACAAATAGGCATCGAACCCGATGGTCGGCTCAACACGAAGTCGAGAGGAATAATTGACTTCGCCGTCAAGCATCTGGTAAAGAAATTGGCATCGAATCCGAAGGCCGGCCTAACCCGAAGTTGAGAAGAATATCTGACCTCGCCGTCAGGCATTTGTTAAACAAACAGGCATCGAACCCGATGTCCGGCTCAACCTGAATTTGAGAAGAACATCTTACCTCGCCGTCAGGAATCTGTTAAACAAACAGGCATTGAACCCGAGGGCCGGCTCAGCACGAGGTTGAGAAGTACATCTGACCTCATCGTCAAAGATCTGTTAAACAAACAGGCATCAAACCCGAAGGCCGACTAAACACGAAGTTGAGAGGATCATTTGACCTTGCTGTCATGCATCTGTTAAATAGACAGGAATTGAACCCGAAGGGCAGCTGAACCCGTAGTTGAGAAGAACATCTGACCTTGGTGTCAGGCATATGTTAAACAAACAAGCATCGAACCCAAAGGGCGGCTCAACCCGAAGTTGAGAAGAACATCTGACCTCGCCGTCAAGCATCTATTTTAAATAAACAGGCATCGAACCCGAAGGCCGGCTCAACCCGAAGTTCAGAAGAACATCTGAACTCGTTGTCAAGCATCTGTTAAACAAACAAGCATCGAACTCGAAGGCCGTCTCAACCTTTAGTGTACAAGAACATCTGACCTCGCCGTCAAGCATCTGTTAAACAAACAGGCGTCGAACCCAAAGGCCGGCTCTACTTGAAGTTTAGAGGAACATCTGACCTCACCATCAGGCATCTGTTAAACAAACATGCATCAAACCCGAAGGCCGGCTCAACACGAAGTTGAGAGGAACATCCGACCTTGCCGTCAAGCATTTGTTAAACAAACAGGCATCGAACACGAAGGGCGGCTCAACCCGAAGTTGAGAAGAACATATGACCTCGCCGTCAGGCATCTGTTAAACAAACACACATCGAATTTGAAGGCCGACTCAAGTTGAAGTTTAGAAGAACATCTGACCTCACTGTCAGGCATCAGTTAAAATAACAGGCATCGAACCCGAAGGCTGGCTCAACACGAAGTTGAGAGGAACATCTGACCTTGGTGGCAAGCATCTGTTAAAAAAACAGGCATCGAATCTGAAGGCAGGCTCAACCCGAAGTTGATAAGAACATCTGACCTCGCCGTCAGGCATCTGTTAAACAAACAGGCATCGATCCCGAAGGCCGGCTCGACCGGAATATGAGAAGAACATCTGACCTCGCCGTCAGGTATCTGTTAAACAAACAAGCATCGAACCTGAAGACCGGCTCAACACGAAGTTGAGAGGAACATTTGACCTTACCGTGAGGCATCTGTTAAACAAACAGGCATCAAACCCGAAGGGCGGCTCAACCTGAAGTTGACAAGAACATTAGACCTTGCTGTCAGACATCTGTTAAACAGATAGGCATCGATCCCGATGGCCGACTCAACACGAAGTTGAGAGGAACATTTGACTTCACATTCAAGCATTTGGTAAAGAAACAAGCATCGAATCCGAAGGCCTGCCTAACCCAAAATTGATAAGAACATCTGACCTTGCTGTCAGGCATCAGACCTCGCTGTCAGACATCTGTTAAACAAATAGGCATCGAACTCGATGGCCGGCTCAACACGAAGTTGAGAGGAACGTTTGACTTCGCCGTCAAGCATCTGGTAAAGAAACAGGCATCGAACCCGAAGGTCGTCTCAACCCTTAGTTGACAAGAACATCTCACCTTGCTGTCAAGCATCTGTTTAACAAACAGGCATCAAACCCAAAGGCCTGCTCAACATGAAGTTTATAGGAACATCTGACCTCGCTATCAGGCATCTATTAAACGAACAGGCATCAAACCCGAAGGCCGGCTCAACACGAAGTTGAGAGGAACATCTGACCTCGCCGTCAAGCATTTGTTAAACAAACAGGTATTGAACCTGAAGGGCTACCCAACCCAAAGTTGAGAAGAACATCTGACCTCGCAGTCAGTCATCTGTTAAACAAACAGGCATCGAATTTGAAGGTCGGATCAACGTGAAGTTGAGAAGAACATCTGACCTCGCTGTCAGGAATCAGTTAAACAAACAGGCATCGAACCCGAAGGCCGGCTCAATACGAAGTTGAGAGGAATATCTGACATCGCTGTAAAGCATATGTTAAACAAACAGGCATCGAACCCAAAGGCCGGATCAATTTGAAGTTGAGAGGAACATCTGACCTCACCATCACGCATCTGTTAAACAAACACGCATCGAACCCGAAGTCTGGCTCAACACAAAGTTGAGAGGAACATCTGACCTCGCCGTCAATCATTTGTTAAACAAACAGGCATCGAATCTGCAGGGCGGATCAACCCGAAGTTGAGAAGAACATCTGACCTCGCCGTCAGGTATCTGTTAAACAAACAGGCATCGAACCAGAAGGGCGACTAAACCCGAAGTTGATAAGAACATTAGACGTCGGCGTCATGCATCTGTTAAACAAACAGACATCGAACCCGAAGGCCGGCTCAACACAAAGTTGAGAGGAACAATTCACTTTCCCGTCATGCATCTGTTAAACACACAGGCATTGAACCCGAAGGGAGGCTCAAGCCGTAGTTGAGAAGAACACCTGACCTCGGTGTCAGGCATCAGTTAAACAGAAAGGCATTGAACCCGAAGGCCGGCTCAACCCGATGCTGAGAAGAACATCTGACCTCGCCGTCAGGCATCTGTTAAACAAACACGCATCGAATTTGAAGGCCGACTCAACCTGAAGTTGAGAAGAACATCTGACCTCGCTGTCAGGCATCAGTTAAACAAACAGGCATCGAACCCGAAGGTTGTCTCAACACGAAGTTGAGAGGAACATCTGACCTTGCTGTCAAGCATCTGTTAAAAAAACAGGCATCAAATCTGAAGGCCGGCTCAACTCAAAGTTGAAAGAACATTTGACCTCGCTGTCAGGCATCTGTTAAACAAACAGGCATCGAACCAGAAGGCCGGCTCGACCGGAAGTTGAGAAGAACATCTGACCTCGCCGTCAGGTATCTGTTAAACAAACAAGCATCGAACCCGAAGAACGACTCAACACGAAGTTGAGAGGAACATTTGACCTCGCTGTGAGGCATCTGTTAAACAAACAGGCATCGAACCCGAAGGGCGGCTCAACCTGAAGTTGACAAGAACATTAGACCTCACTGTCAGACATATGTTAAACAAATAGGCATCGAACCCGATGGTCGGCTCAACACGAAGTCGAGAGGAATAATTGACTTTGCCGTCAAGCATCTGGTAAAGAAATTGGCATCGAATCCGAAGGCCGGCCTAACCCGAAGTTGAGAAGAATATCTGACCTCGCCGTCAGGCATTTGTTAAACAAACAGGCATCGAACCCGATGTCCGGCTCAACCTGAATTTGAGAAGAACATCTTACCTCGCCGTCAGGAATCTGTTAAACAAACAGGCATTGAACCCGAGGGCCGGCTCAGCACGAGGTTGAGAAGTACATCTGACCTCATCGTCAAAGATCTGTTAAACAAACAGGCATCAAACCCGAAGGCCGACTCAACACGAAGTTGAGAGGATCATTTGACCTTGCTGTCATGCATCTGTTAAATAGACAGGAATTGAACCCGAAGGGCAGCTGAACCCGTAGTTGAGAAGAACATCTGACCTTGGTGTCAGGCATATGTTAAACAAACAAGCATCGAACCCAAAGGGCGGCTCAACCCGAAGTTTAGAAGAACATCTGACCTCGCCGTCAAGCATCTATTTTAAATAAACAGGCATCGAACCCGAAGGCCGGCTCAACCCGAAGTTCAGAAGAACATCTGAACTCGCTGTCAAGCATCTGTTAAACAAACAAGCATCGAACTCGAAGGCCGTCTCAACCTTTAGTTGACAAGAACATCTGACCTCGTCGTCAAGCATCTGTTAAACAAACAGGCCTCGAACCCAAAGGCCGGCTCTACTTGAAGTTTAGAGGAACATCTGACCTCACCATCAGGCATCTGTTAAACAAACATGCATCAAACCCGAAGGCCGGCTCAACACGAAGTTGATAGGAACATCCGACCTTGCCGTCAAGCATTTGTTAAACAAACAGGCATCGAACACGAAGGGCGGCTCAACCCGAAGTTGAGAAGAACATATGACCTCGCCGTCAGGCATCTGTTAAACAAACACACATCGAATTTGAAGGCCGACTCAAGTTGAAGTTTAGAAGAACATCTGACCTCACTGTCAGGCATCAGTTAAAATAACAGGCATCGAACCCGAAGGCTGGCTCAACACGAAGTTGAGAGGAACATCTGACCTTGGTGGCAAGCATCTGTTAAAAAAACAGGCATCGAATCTGAAGGCAGGCTCAACCCGAAGTTGATAAGAACATCTGACCTTGCCGTCAGGCATCTGTTAAACAAACAGGCATCGATCCCGAAGGCCGGCTCGACCGGAATATGAGAAGAACATCTGACCTCGCCGTCAGGTATCTGTTAAACAAACAAGCATCGAACCTGAAGACCGGCTCAACACGAAGTTGAGAGGATCATTTGACCTTATCGTGAGGCATCTGTTAAACAAACAGGCATCAAACCCGAAGGGCGGCTCAACCTGAAGTTGACAAGAACATTAGACCTTGCTGTCAGACATCTGTTAAACAAATAGGCATCGATCCCGATGGCCGGCTCAACATGAAGTTGAGAGGAACATTTGACTTCACAGTCAAGCATTTGGTAAATAAACAAGCATCGAATCCGAAGGCCGGCCTAACCCAAAATTGATAAGAACATCTGACCTCGCTGTCAGGCATCAGACCTCGCTGTCAGACATCTGTTAAACAAATAGGCATCCAACTCGATGGCCGGCTCAACACGAAGTTGAGAGGAACGTTTGACTTCACCGTCAAGCATCTGGTAAAGAAACAGGCATCGAACCCGAAGGTCGTCTCAACCCTTAGTTGACAAGAACATCTCACCTTGCCGTCAAGCATCTGTTTAACAAACAGGCATCAAACCCAAAGGCCTGCTCAACATGAAGTTTATAGGAACATCTGACCTCGCTATCAGGCATCTATTAAACGAACAGGCATCAAACCTGAAGGCCGGCTCAACACGAAGTTGAGAGGAACATCTGACCTCGCCGTCAAGCATTTGTTAAACAGACAGGTATTGAACCTGAAGGGCTACCCAACCCAAAGTTGAGAAGAACATCTGACCTCGCAGTCAGTCATCTGTTAAACAAACAGGCATCGAATTTGAAGGTCGGATCAACCTGAAGTTGAGAAGAACATCTGACCTCGCTGTCAGGAATCAGTTAAACAAACAGGCATCGAACCCGAAGGCCGGCTCAATACGAAGTTGAGAGGAATATCTGACATCGCTATAAAGCATATGTTAAACAAACAGGCATCGAACCCAAAGGCCGGATCAATTTGAAGTTGAGAGGAACATCTAACCTCACCATCACGCATCTGTTAAACAAACACGCATCGAACCCGATGTCTGGTTCAACATAAAGTTGAGAGGAACATCTGACCTCGCCGTCAATCATTTGTTAAACAAACAGGCATCGAATCTGCAGGCCGGATCAACCCGAAGTTGAGAAGAACATCTGACCTCGCCGTCAGGTATCTGTTAAACAAACAGGCATCGAACCAGAAGGGCGACTAAACCCGAAGTTGATAAGAACATTAGACGTCGGCGTCATGCATCTGTTAAACAAACAGACATCGAACCCGAAGGCCGGCTCAACACAAAGTTGAGAGGAACAATTCACCTTCCCGTCATGCATCTGTTAAACAGACAGGCATTGAACCCGAAGGGAGGCTCAAGCCGTAGTTGAGAAGAACACCTGACCTCGGTGTCAGGCATCAGTTAAACAGAAAGGCATTGAACCCGAAGGACGCCTCAACCTGAAGTTGAGAAGAACATCAGACCACGCGGTCAGGCATCTGTTAAACAAACAGGCATCGAACCCGAAGGGCGACTAAATCCGAAGTTGATAAAAACATTAGACCTCGCCGTCAGGCATCTGTTAAACAAACAAGCATCGAACCCGAAGGCCGGCTCAACACGAAGTTGAGAGGAACATTTGACCTTCCCGTCATGCATCTGTTAAATAGACAAGCATTGAACCTGAAGGGCGGCTCAACCCGTAGTTGAGAAGAAAATCTGACCTCGGTGTCAGGCATCAGTTAAACAGACATGCATTGAACCCGAAGGCCGGCTCAACCCGATGTTGAGAAGAACATCTGACCACGCCGTCAGGCATCTGTTAAACAAACAGGCATTGAGCCCGAATGCCGTCTCAACCCTTTGTTGACAAGAACATCTGACCTTTCCATCAAGCATCTGTTAAAAAAATAGGCATCAAACCCGAAGGGCGGCTCAACCCGAAGTTAAGAGGAACATTTGACCTCGCCGTCAGACATCTGTTAAACAAACAATAATCGAACCCGATGGCCGGCTCAACACAAAGTTGAGAGGAACATTTGACTTCGCCGTCAAGCATCTGTTAAAGAAACACACATCGAATTCGAAGGCCAGCTCAACCCAAAGTTGAGAAGACTATATGACCTCGCCGTCAGGCATTTGTTGAACAAACAGGCATCGAACCCGAAGGCCGGCTCAACTTGAATTTAAGAAGAACATCTTACCTCGCCGTCAGGTATCTGTTAAAAAAATAGGCATTGAACCCGAAGGTCGGCTCAGCACGAAGTTGAGAAGTACATCTGACCTCGCCGTCAGGCATCTGTTAAACAAACAGGCATCGAACCCGGATGTCGGCTCAACAAGAAGTTTAGAAAAACATCTGACCTCGCCATCAGGCATCTGTTAAATAAACAGGCATCGAACCCGAAGGTCGGCTCAACACGAAGTTGGGAGGAACATCTGACCTCACCATCAGGCATCTGTTAAAAACCAGGCATCGAACCCGAATGCCAGCTCAACACGAGGTTGAGAGGAACATCTGACCTTGCTGTCATGCACCTGTTAAACAAACAGGCATCGAATCCGAAGACCGGCTCAACCCAAAGTTGAGAAGAAAATCTGACCACGCCGTTAGGCATCTGTTAAACAAACAGGCATCGAACATGAAGGTCGGATCAACCGGAAGTTGAGAAGAACATCTGACCTCGCCGTCAGGTATCTATTAAACAAACAGGCATCGAACCCGAAGGCCGGATCAACATGAAGTTGAGAAGAACATCTGACCTCGCCGTGAAGCATCTGTTAAACAAACACGCATCGATCCCGAAGCGCGGCTAAAGCCGAAGTTGATAAGAACATTAGATCTCGCCGTCAGGCATCTGTTAAACAAACATGCATCAAACCTGAAGGCCGGCTCAACATGAAATTGAGAGGAACATTTGACCTTGCCTTCATGCATATGTTAAACAGACAGGCATTGAAACTGAAGGGCGGCTAAACCCGTAGTTGAGAAGAACATCTGACCTTGGTGTCAGGCATTTGTTAAATAAACATGCATCGAACCCGAAGGCCGGCTCAACCCGAAGTTAGGAAGAACATCTGACCTTGCCGTCAGGCCTCTGTTAAACAAACAAGCATCGAACCCGAAGACCGTCTCAACCCTTAGTTGATAAGAACATCTGACCTTGCCGTTAAGCATCTGTTAAACAAACAGGCATCGAACCCAAAGGCCGGCTAACCTTGAAGTTAAGAGGAACATCTGACCTCGCCATCAGGCATCTGTTAAAAAAACAGGCATCAAACCCAAAGGCCGGCTCAACACGAAGTTGAGAAGAATATCTGACCTCGCCGTCAGACATCCGTTAAACAAACAGGCATCGAACCCGAAGGCCGTCTCAACCCTTAGTTGACAAGAACATCTCACCTCGCCGTCAAGTATCTGTTAAACAAACAGGCATCGAACCCAAAGGCCGGCCCAACATGAAGTTGAGAGGAACATCTGACCTCGCCATCAGGCATCTATTAAACAAACAAGCATCAAACCCGAAGGCCGGCTCAACACGAAGTTAAGAGGAACATTTGACCTCGCCGTCAAACATTTGTTAAACAAACATACATCGAACTCGAAGGGCGACTAATCCCGAAGTTGAGAAGAACATCTGACCTCGCCGTCAGGCATCTGTTAAACAAACACGCAAGGAATTTGAAGGACGGCTCAACCCGAAGTTGGGAAGAACATATGACCTTGCTGTCAGGCATAAGTTAAATAAACATGCATCGAACCCGAAGACCGGCTCAATACGAAGTTGAGAGGAACATCTGACCTCACTCTCAAGCATTTGTTAAAAAAACAGGCATCGAATCTGAAGGTCGGCTCAACCCGAAGTGGAGAAGAACATATGACATCACCGTCAGACATCTAATAAACGAGTAGGCATCGAACCCGAAGGCCGGCTCAACCGGAAGTTGAGAAGAACATCTGACCTCGCCGTCAGGTATCTGTTAAACAAACAGGCATCGAACCCGAAGGGCGGCTAAACCCGAAGTTGATAAGAACATTAGACCTTGCCGTCAGGCATCTGTTAAACAAATAGGCATCGAACCCGAAGGCCGGCTCAACACAAAGTTGAGAGGAACATTTGACCTTCCCGTCATGCATCTGTTAAACAGACAGGCATTGAACCCGAAGGGCGGCTCAACCCGTAGTTGAGAAGAACATTTGACCTCGATGTCAGGCATCAGTTAAACAGAAAGGCATTGAACCTGAAGGACGGCTCAACCCGAAGTTGAGAAAAACATCTGACCACGCTGTCAGGCATCTGTTAAACAAACTGGCATCGAACCCGAAGGGCGGCTAAACCCGAAGTTGATAAGAACATTAGACCTCGCCGTCAGGCATCTGTTAAACAAACAGCCATCGAACCCGAAGGCCGGCTCAACACAAAGTTGAGAGAAACATTTGACCTTCCCGTCATGCATCTGTTAAATAGACATGCATTGAACCCGAAGGGCGGCTCAACCCGTAGTTGAGAAGAACATCTAACCTCGGTGTCAGGCATTAGTTAAACAAACATGCATTGAACCCGAAGACCGGCTCAACCAAAAGTTGAGAAGAACATCTGAACACGCTGTCAGGCATCTGTTTATCAAACAGACATCGAACCCGAAGGCCGGCTCAACCCTTAGTTAACAAGAACATCTCACCTCGCCGTCAAGCATCTGTTAAAAAAACAGGCATCGAACCCAAAGGCGGGCTCAACATGAAGTTGAGAGGAACATCTGACCTTGCTATCAGGCATCTATTAAACAAATAGGCATCAAACCCGAATGCCGGCTCAACACGAAGTTGATAGGAACATCTGAGCTCACCGTCAAGCATTTGTTAAACAAACAAGCATCGAACCTGAAGGACGGCTCAACCCGAAGTTGAGAAGAACATCTGACCTCGCCGTCAGGAATTTGTTAAACAAACATGCATCGAATTTGAAGGTCGGCTCAACACGAAGTTGAGAAGAACATCTGACCTTGATGTCAGGCATCAGTTAAACAAACAGGTATCAAACCTGAAGGCTCGCTCAATACGAATTTGAGAGGATTATCTGACCTCAATGTCAAGCATCTGTTAAAAAAACAAGCATCGAATCTGAAGGTCGGCTCAACCCGAGGTTGAGAGGAATATTTGACCTCATCGTCAGGCATCTGTTAAACAAGTAGGCATCGAACCCGAAGGCCGGCTCAACCTGAAGTTGAGAAGAACATCTGACCTCGCCGTCAGGTATATGTTAAACAAACAGGCATCGAACCCGAAGGTCGTCTCAACCCTTAGTTGACGAGAACATCTAACCTTGCCGTCAATCATCTGTTAAACAAACAAGCATCGAACCCAAAAACCGGATCAACATGAAGTTGAGAGGAACATCTGACCTCGCCATTGGGCATCTATTAAACAAACAGGCATCAAACCCGAAGGCCGGATCAACACGAAGTTGAGAGGAACATCTGACCTCGCCTTCAAGCATTTGTTAAACAAACAGGCATCGAACCTGAAGAACGGCTCAACCCGAAGTTGAGAAGAATATTTGACCTCGCCGTCAGGCATCTGTTAAACAAGTAGGCATCGAACCCGAAGGCCGGTTCAACCGGAAGTTGAGAAGAACATATGACCTCGCTGTCAGGTATCTGTTAAAGAAACAGGCTTCGAACCCGAAGACTGGCTCAACACGAAGTTGAGAAGAACATCTGACCTCGCCGTAAGACATCTGTTAAACAAACAGGCATCGAACCCGAAGGGCGGCTAAACCCGAAGTTGATAAGAACATTAGACCTCGCTGTCAGACATCTGTTAAACAAACAGGCATCTAACCCGAAGGTTGGCTCAACATGAAGTTGAGAGGAACATTTGACCTTCCCGTCATGCATCTTTTAAACAGACATGAACCCGAAGGGCGGCTCAACCAGTAGTTGAGAAGAATACCTGACCTCGGTGTCAGGCATCAGTTAAACAGACAGGGATTGAACCCGAAGGCCGGCTCAACCCGAAGTTTTTAAGAACATCTGACCTCGCTGTCAGGCATCTGATAAACAAACAGGCATCGAACCCAAAGGTCGTCTCAACCCTTAGTTGAAAAGAACATCTCACCTCGCCATCAAGCATCTGTTAAACAAACAGGCATCGAACCCAAAGGCTGGCTCAACATGAAGTTGAGAGGAACATTTGACCTTGCCATCAGACATCTATTAAACAAACAAGCATCAAACCTGAAGGCCAGCTCAACACGAAGTTTAGAGGAACATCTGACCTCGCCGTCAAGCATTTGTTAAACAAACAGGCATCGAACCCGAAGGGCGGCTCAACCCGAAGTTGAGAAGAACATCTGACCTCGCTGTCAGACATCTGTTAAACAAACACATATCGAATTTGAAGGTCGGCTCAACCCGAAGTTCAGAAGAACATCTGACCTCGCTGTCAGGCATCAGTTAAACAAACAGGCATCGAACTCGATGGCCGGCTCAATACGAAGTTGAGAGGAACATCTAACATCGCTGTAAAGCATCTGTTAAACAAACAGGCATCAAACCCAAAGGCCGGATCAACTTGAAGTTGAGAGGAACATCTGACCTCACCGTCACGCATCTGTTAAACAAACACGCATCGAACCCGAAGTCTGGCTCAACACAAAGTTGAGAGGAACATCTGACCTCGCCGTCAATCATTTGTTAAACAAACAGGCATCGAATCCGAAGGGCGGATCAACCCGAAGTTGAGAAGAACATCTGACCTCGCCGTCAGGTATCTGTTAAACAAACAGGCATCGAACCCGAATGGCGGCTAAACCCGAAGTTGATAAGAACATTAGACCTTGTCGTCAAGTACCTGTTAAACAAACAGGCATCGAACCCGAAGGCCGGCTCAACACAAAGTTGAAAGAAACATTTGACCTTCCCGTCATGCATCTGTTAAACAGACAGGCATTGAACCCGAAGGGCGGCTCAACCCGTAGTTGAGAAGAACATCTAACCTCGGTGTCAGGCATTAGTTAAACAGACAGGCATTGAACCCGAAGGCCGGCTCAACCAAAAGTTGAGAAGAACATCTGAACACGTTGTCAAGCATATGTTAGACAAACTTGCATCGAACCCGAAGGCCGGCTCAACCCTTAGTTGACAAGAACATCTCACCTCGCCGTCATGCATCTGTTAAAAAAACAGGCATCGAACCCAAAGGCCGGCTCAACATGAAGTTGAGAGGAACATCTGACCTCGCTATCAGGCATCTATTAAACAAATAGGCATCAAACCCGAATGCCGGCTCAACACGAAGTTGATAGGAACATCTGACCTCGCCGTCAAGCATTTGTTAAAAAAATAGGCATCGAACCCGAAGGACGGCTCAACCCAAAGTTGAGAAGAACATCTGACCTCGCTGTCAGGCATCTGTTAAACAAACATGCATCGAATTTGAAGGTCGGCTCAACATGAAGTTGAGAAGAACATCTGACCTTGATGTCAGGCATCAGTTAAACAAACAGGCATCGAACCTGAAGGCCGGGTCAACCCGAAGTTGAGAAGAACATCTGACCCCGCCGTCAGGTATCTATTAAACAAACAGGCATCGAACCTGAAGGTCGGATCAACATGAAGTTGAGAAGAACATCTGACCTCGTCGTGAAGCATCTGTTAAACAAGTAGGCATCGAACCCGAAGGCCGACTCAACCGGATGTTGAGAAGAACATCTGACCTCGCCGTCAGGTATCTGTTAAACAAACAGGCATCGAACCCGAAGGTCGTCTCAACTCTTAGTTGACGAGAACATCTAACCTTGTCGTCAATCATCTGTTAAACAAACAGGCATCGAACCCAAAGGCCGGCTCAACATGAAGTTGACAGGAACATCTGACCTCGCCATTAGGCATCTATTAAACAAACAGGTATCAAACCCGAAGGCCGGATCAACACGAAGTTGAGAGGAACATCTGACCTCGCTGTCAAGCATTTATTAAACAAACAGGCATCGAACCTGAAGATCGGCTCAACCCGAAGTTGAGAAGAATATTTGACCTCGCCGTCAGGCATCTGTTAAACAAGTAGGCATCGAACCCGAAGGCCGGCTCAACCGGAAGTTGAGAAGAACATATGACCTTGCTGTCAGGTATCTGTTAAACAAACAGGCATCGAACCCGAAGACTGGCTCAACACGAAGTTGAGAAGAACATCTGACCTCGCCATAAGACATCTGTTAAACAAACAGGCATCGAACCCGAAGGGCGGCTAAACCCGAAGTTGATAAGAACATTAGACCTCGCCGTCAGGCATCTGTTAAACAAACAGGCATCTAACCTGAAGGCTGGCTCAACACGAAGTTGAGAGGAACATTTGACCTTCCCGTCATGCATCTTTTAAACATACATGAACCCGAAGGGCGGCTCAACCAAGAGTTGAGAAGAACATCTGACCTCGGTGTCAGGCATCAGTTAAACAGACAGGCATTGATCCCAAAGGCCGGCTCAACCCGAAGTTTTTAAGAACATCTGACCATGCCGTCAGGCATCTGATAAACAAACAGGCATCGAACCCAAAGGCCGTCTCAACCCTTAGTTGAAAAGAACATCTCACCTCGCCATCAAGCATCTGTTAAACAAACAGGCATCGAACCCAAAGGCTGGCTCAACATGAAGTTGAGAGGAACATTTGACCTTGCCATCAGACATCTATTAAACAAACAAGCATCAAACCTAAAGGCCAGCTCAACACGAAGTTTAGAGGAACATCTGACCTCGCCGTCAAGCATTTGTTAAACAAACAGGCATCGAACCCGAAGGGCGGCTCAACCCGAAGTTGAGAAGAACATCTGACCTCGCTGTCAGACATCTGTTAAACAAACACATATCGAATTTGAAGGTCGGCTCAACCCGAAGTTCAGAAGAACATCTGACCTCGCTGTCAGGCATCAGTTAAACAAACAGGCATCGAACTCGATGGCCGGCTCAATACGAAGTTGAGAGGAACATCTAACATCGCTGTAAAGCATCTGTTAAACAAACAGGCATCGAACCCAAAGGCCGGATCAACTTGAAGTTGAGAGGAACATCTGACCTCACCGTCACGCATCTGTTAAACAAACACGCATCGAACCCGAAGTCTGGCTCAACACAAAGTTGAGAGGAACATCTGACCTCGCCGTCAATCATTTGTTAAACAAACAGGCATCGAATCCGAAGGGCGGATCAACCCGAAGTTGAGAAGAACATCTGACCTCGCCGTCAGGTATCTGTTAAACAAACAGGCATCGAACCCGAATGGCGGCTAAACCCGAAGTTGATAAGAACATTAGACCTTGTCGTCAAGTACCTGTTAAACAAACAGGCATCGAACCCGAAGGCCGGCTCAACACAAAGTTGAAAAAAACATTTGACCTTCCCGTCATGCATCTGTTAAACAGACAGGCATTGAACCCGAAGGGCGGCTCAACCCGTAGTTGAGAAGAACATCTAACCTCGGTGTCAGGCATTAGTTAAACAGACAGGCATTGAACCCGAAGGCCGGCTCAACCAAAAGTTGAGAAGAACATCTGAACATGTTGTCAAGCATATGTTAGACAAACTTGCATCGAACCCGAAGGCCGGCTCAACCCTTAGTTGACAAGAACATCTCACCTCGCCGTCAAGCATCTGTTAAAAAAACAGGCATCGAACCCAAAGGCCGGCTCAACATGAAGTTGAGAGGAACATCTGACCTCGCTATCAGGCATCTATTAAACAAATAGGCATCAAACCCGAATGCCGGCTCAACACGAAGTTGATAGGAACATCTGACCTCGCCGTCAAGCATTTGTTAAAAAAATAGGCGTCGAACCCGAAGGACGGCTCAACCCAAAGTTGAGAAGAACATCTGACCTCGCTGTCAGGCATCTGTTAAACAAACATGCATCGAATTTGAAGGTCGGCTCAACATGAAGTTGAGAAGAACATCTGACCTTGATGTCAGGCATCAGTTAAACAAACAGGCATCGAACCTGAAGGTCGGGTCAACCCGAAGTTGAGAAGAACATCTGACCCCGCCGTCAGGTATCTATTAAACAAACAGGCATCGAACCTGAAGGTCGGATCAACATGAAGTTGAGAAGAACATCTGACCTCGTCGTGAAGCATCTGTTAAACAAGTAGGCATCGAACCCGAAGGCCGACTCAACCGGATGTTGAGAAGAACATCTGACCTCGCCGTCAGGTATCTGTTAAACAAACAGGCATCGAACCCGAAGGTCGTCTCAACCCTTAGTTGACGAGAACATCTAACCTTGCCGTCAATCATCTGTTAAACAAACAGGCATCGAACCCAAAGGCCGGCTCAACATGAAGTTGAGAGGAACATCTGACCTCGCCATTAGGCATCTATTAAACAAACAGGTATCAAACCCGAAGGCCGGATCAACACGAAGTTGAGAGGAACATCTGACCTCGCTGTCAAGCATTTGTTAAACAAACAGGCATCGAACCTGAAGATCGGCTCAACCCGAAGTTGAGAAGAATATTTGACCTCGCCGTCAGGCATCTGTTAAACAAGTAGGCATCGAACCCGAAGGCCGGCTCAACCGGAAGTTGAGAAGAACATATGACCTTGCTGTCAGGTATCTGTTAAACAAACAGGCATCGAACCCGAAGACTGGCTCAACACGAAGTTGAGAAGAACATCTGACCTCGCCATAAGACATCTGTTAAACAAATAGGCATCGAACCCGAAGGGCGGCTAAACCCGAAGTTGATAAGAACATTAGACCTCGCCGTCAGGCATCTGTTAAACAAACAGGCATCTAACCTGAAGGCTGGCTCAACACGAAGTTGAGAGGAACATTTGACCTTCCCGTCATGCATCTTTTAAACATACATGAACCCGAAGGGCGGCTCAACCAAGAGTTGAGAAGAACATCTGACCTCGGTGTCAGGCATCAGTTAAACAGACAGGCATTGATCCCAAAGGCCGGCTCAACCCGAAGTTTTTAAGAACATCTGACCATGCCGTCAGGCATCTGATAAACAAACAGGCATCGAACCCGAATGCCGTCTCAACCCTTAGTTGACAAGAACATCTCACCTCGCCATCAAGCATCTGTTAAACAAACAGGCATCAAACCCAAAGGCCGGCTCAACTTGAAGTTGAGAGGAACATCTGATCTCGCCATCAGACATCTATTAAACAAACAGGCATCAAACCTGAAGGTCGGATCAACACGAAGTTTAGAGGAACATCTGACCTCGCCGTCAACCATTTGTTAAACAAACAGGCATCGAACCCGAAGGGCGGCTCAACCCGAAGTTGAGAAGAACATCTGACCTCGTCGTCAGGCATCTGTTAAACCAACACGCATCGAATTTGAAGGTCGGCTCAACCCGAAGTTGAGACGAACATCTGACCTCGCTGTCAGGCATCAGTTAAACAAACAGGCATCAAACTCGATGGCCGGCTCAATACGAAGTTGAGAGGAACATCTGACCTCGTTGTAAAGCATCTGTTAAACAAATAGGCATCGAATCTGAAGGCTGGCTCAACCGGAAGTTGGGAAGAACATCTGACCTCGTCGTCAGGCACCTGTTAAACAAAAAGGCATCGAACTCGTCAAGCATCTGTTAAACAAATAGGCATTGAACCCAAAGGCCGGCTCAACATGAAGTTGAGAGGAACATCTGACCTCGCCATCAGGCATCTATTAAACAAACAGGCATCAAACCCGAAGGCCATCTCAACATGATGTTGAGAGGAACATCTGACCTCGCCGTCAAGCATTTGTTAAACAAACAGGCGTCAAACCTGAAGGGCGGCTCAACCCGAAGATCAGAAGAACATCTGACCTCGCCGTCAGGCATCTGTTAAACAAACACGCATCGAATTTGAAGGTCGGCTCAACCCGCAGTTGAGAAGAATATATGACCTTGCTGTCAGGCATCAGTTCAGCAAATAGGCATCAAACCCGAAAGCCGGCTCAATACGAAGTTGAGAGGAACATCTGCACTCGCTGTCAAGCATCTGTTAAGAAAACATGCATCGAATCTGAAGGTCGGCTAAACCCGAAGTTGAGAAGAACATATGACCTCGCCGTCAGGCATCGAACCCGAAGGCCGGGTCAACCCGAAGTTGAGAATAACATATGACCTCGCCATCAGGTATCTGTAAACAAATAGGCATCGAACCCAAAGACCAGCTCAACACGAAGTTGAGAAGAACATCTGACCTCGCCGTAAGGCATCTGTTAAACATACAGGCATCGTACTCGAAGGGCGGCTAAACCCGAAGTTGATAAGAACATTAGACCTCGCCATCAGGCATCTGTTAAACAAACATGCATCAAACCCGAAGGCCGGCTCAACACGAAGTTGAGAGGAACATTTGAGCTTGCCGTCATGCATCTGTTAAACAGACAGGCTTTGAACTCGAAGGGAGGCTCAACCCGTAGTTGAGAAGAACATCTGACCTCGGTGTCAGGCATCAGTTAAACAGACAGGCATCGAACCCGAAGGCCGGCTCAACCCGAAGTTGAGAAGAACATCTGACCTTGCCGTCAGGCATCTGTTAAACAAACAAGCATCGAACCCGAAGGCTGTCTCAACCCTTAGTCGACAAGAACATCTGACCTTGCCTTCAAGCATCTGTTAAACATGTAGGCATCGAACCCGAAGGGCGACTCAACCCGAAGTTAAGAGGAACATTTGACCTTGCCGTCAGACATCTGTTAAACAAACAGGAATGGAACCCGATGGCTGGCTCAACACAAAGTTGAGAGGAACATTTGACTTCGCCGTCTAGCATCTGTTAAAGAAACACACATCGAATTCGAAGGCCAGCTCAACCCAAAGTTGAGAAGACTATATGACCACGCCGTCGGGCATTTGTTGAACAAACAGGCATCGAACCTGAAGGTCGGCTCAACCTGAATTTAAGAAGAACATCTTACGTCGCCGCCAGGTATCTGTTAAAAAAATAGGCATTGAACCCTAAGGCCGGCTCAGTACGAAGTTGAGAAGTACATCTGACCTCGCCGTCAGGCATCTGTTAAACAAACAGGCATCGAACCCGGAGGTCGGCTCAACACGAAGTTTAGAAAAACATCTGACCTCGCCATCAGGCATCTGTTAAATAAACAGGCATCGACCCCGAAGGTCGGATCAACACGAAGTTGAGAGGAACATCTGACCTTGCTGTCAAGCACATGTTAAACAAACAGGCATCGAACCCGAATGTCGGCTCAACACAAAGTTGAGAAGAAAATCTGACCTCGCTGTTAGGCATCTGTTAAACAAACAGGCATCGAACATGAAGGTCGGCTCAA
>OZ012737.1:263410403-263509592 GCA_963859935.3 Lathyrus sativus | reverse complement strand
TCAATGCCTGTTTGTTTAACAGATTCCTGTCGGCGAGGTCAGATGTTCCTCTCAACTTCGTGTTGAGCCGGCCTTCGGGTTCGATGCTTGTTTGTTTAACAGATGCCTGATGGCGAGGTCAGATGTTCTTATCAACTTTGGGTTGAGCCGGCCTTCGGGTTCGATGCCTGTTGGTTTAACAGATGCCTGATGGCGAAGTCATATGTTCTTATCAACTTCGGGTTGAGCCGCCCTTCGGGTTCGATGCCTGTTTGTTTAAGAGATGCCTGACGGCAAGGTCAGATGTTCCTCTCAACTTCGTGTTGAGCCGGCCTTCGGGTTCGATGCCTGTTTGTTTAAGAGATGCCTGACGGCGAGGTAAGATGTTCTTATCAACTTCGGGTTGAGCCGCCCTTCGGGTTCGATGCCTGATTTTTAACAGATGCCTGACATTGAGGTCAGATGTTATTTTCAACTTCGGGTTGAGTCGGCCTTCGGATTTGATGCTTGTTTGTTTAACAGATGCTTGGCAGTGAATTCAGATGTTCCTCTCAACTTCGGGTTAAGCCGGCGTTCGGATTTAATGCCTGTTTATTTAACAGATGCCTGACGTCGATGTCAGATGTTCCTCTCAACTTCGTGTTGAGCCGGCCTTCGGGTTCGATGCCTGTTTGTTTAACAGATGCCTGACGGGGAGGTCAGATGTTCTTATCAACTTTGGGTTGAGCCGCCCTTCAGGTTCGATGCCTGTTTGTTTAACAGATGTTTGACGGCGAGTTCAAATGTTCTTCTCAACTAAGGGTTGAGACGGCCTTCGGGTTTGATGCCTGTTTGTTTAATAAATGCCTGACGGGGAGGTCAGATGTTCTTCTCAACTTCGGGTTGAGTCGGCCTTCGGGTTCCACACCTTTTTGTTTAACAGATGTCTGACGGCGAGGTCAGATGTCCCTCTCAACTTTGTGTTGAGCCGGCCTTCGGGTTAGATGTCTGTTTGTTTAACAGATGTCTGACGATGAGGTCAGATGTTCTTCTCAACTTCAAGTTGAGCCGACCTTCGAGTTCGATGTCTGTTTGTTTAACAGATATTTGATGGCAAGGTCAGATGTTCTTCTCAATTAAGGATTGAGTCGGCCTTCGGGTTCGATGCCTGTTTGTTTAACAGATGCCTGGCGGAGAGGTCAAATGTTCTTCTCAACTTCGGGTTGAGCCGCCTTCGGGTTTGATGCCTGTTTGTTTAAGAGATGCCTGATGGTAAGGTCAGATGTTCTTCTCAACTTCGGGTTGAGCCGGCCTTCGGGTTTGATTCCTGTTTGTTTAACAGATGCTTGAAAGTGAAGTCAAATGTTCCTCTCAACTTCATGTTGAGTCGACCTTCAAGTTCAATGCCTGTTTGTTTAATAGATGCCTGACTGCGAGGTCAGATGTTCCTCTCAACTTCGTGTTGAGCCGGCCTTCGGGTTCGATGCCTGTTTGTTTAACAGATGCCTGAAGGCGAGGTCAGATGTTCTTATCTACTTCGGGTTGAGCCGGCCTTCGAGTTCGATGCCTGTTTGTTTAACAGATGCCTGACGGCGAAGTCAGATGTTCTTATCAACTTCGGGATGAGCCGCCCTTCGGTTTCAATGCCTTTTTGATTAAGAGATTCTTCACGGCGAGGTCAGATGTTCTTATCAACTTTCGGGTTGAGCCGACCTTCGGGTTGGATGCCTGTTTGTTTAACAGATGCCTGACGGCGAAGTCAGATGTTCTTATCAACTTCGGGTTGGGCCACCCTTAGGGTTCGATGCCTGTTTGTTTCTCAGATTCCTGACGGTGAGGTCAGATGTTCTTCTCAACTTCAAGTTGAGCCGGCCTTCGGGTTCGATGCCTGTTTGTTTAACAGATGCTTGACGGCGAGGTCAGATGTTCTTCTCAATTAAGGATTGAGACGTCCTTCGGGTTCGATGCTTGTTTGTTTAACAGATGCCCAACGGCAAGGTCAAATGTTCTTCTCAACTTCGGGTTGAGCCGGCCTTAGGGTTCGATGCCTGTTTGTTTAACAGATGTCTGGCGGAGAGGTCTAATGTTCTTATCAACTTCGGGTTGAGCCGCCCTTCGGGTTCGATGCCTGTTTGTTTAACGGAAGCCTGACGGTGAGGTCAGATGTTCCTCTCAACTTCGGGTTGAGCCGGCCTTCGGATTTGATGCCTGTTTCTTTAACAGATGCTTTACAATGAAGTCAAATGTTCCTCTAAACTTCATGTTGAGCCTACCTTCAGGTTCGATGCCTGTTTGTTTAACAGATGCCTGACGGAGAGGTCAGATGTTCCTCTCAACTTCGTGTTGAGCTGGCCTTCGGGTTTGATGCTTGTTTACTTAACAGATGCTTGACAGTGAGGTCAGATGTTCTTATCAACTTCGGGTTGAGCCGACCTTCGGGTTCGATGCCTGTTTGTTTAACAGAGGCCTGTCGGTGAGGTCAAATGTTCTTCTCAACTTCAAGTTGAGCCGACCTTCGAGTTCGATGCCTTTTTGTTTAACAGATGTTTGATGGCGAGGTCAGATGTTCTTCTCAATTAAGGATTGAGTCGGCCTTCGGGTTCGATGCCTGTTTGTTTAACAGATGCCTGGAAGAGAGGTCAAATGTTCTTCTAACCTTCAGGTTGAGCCGCCCTTCGGGTTTAATGCCTGTTTGTTTAACAGATGCCTGACGGTGAGGTCAGATGTTCTTCTCAACTTCGGGTTGAGCTGGCCTTCGGATTTGATGCATGTTTGTTTAACAGATGCTTGACAGTGAAGTCAAATGTTCCTCTCAACTTCATGTTGAGTCGACCTTCAAGTTCAATGCCTGTTTGTTTAAGAGATGCCTGACGGCGAGGTCAGATGTTCCTTTCAACTTCGTGTTGAGCGGGCCTTCGGATTTAACGCCTGTTTGTTTAACAGATGCCTACCGTCGATGTCAGATGTTCCTCTCAACTTCGTGTTGAGCGGGCCTTTGGGTTCGATGCCTGTTTGTTTAACAGATGCCTGAATGGGAGGTCAGATGTTCTTATCAACTTCGGGTTGAGCCGTCCTTCGGGTTCGATGCCTGTATGTTTAACAGATGCCTGACGGAGAGGTCAGATGTTCCTCTTAACTTCGTGTTGAGCCGGCCTTCGGGTTCGATGCCTGTTTGTTTAACAGATGCCTGACAGTAAGTTCAGATGTTCTTATCAACTTCGGGTTGAGCCGACCTTCGGGTTCGATGCCTGTTTGTTTAACAGATGCCTGATGGCGAAGTCAGATGTTCTTATCAACTTCGGGTTGAGCCGTAATTTGGGTTCGAGGGTTGTTTGTTTAACAGATGCCTGACGGTGAGGTTTGATTTTCTTCTCAACTTTGGTATAAGCCGGCCTTCGAGTTCGATGCCTGTTTGTTTAATAGATGCCTGACGGCGAGGTCAGATGTTCCTCACAACTTCGTATTGAGCCGGCCTTCTGGTTAGATGCCTGTTTGTTTTACAGATGCCTGACGGTGAGTTCAGATGTTCTTCTCAACTTCAAGTTGAGCCGACCTTCGGGTTCGATGCTTGTTTGTTTAACAGATGTTTGATGGCAATGTCAGATGTTATTCTCAATTAAGGATTGAGTCGGCCTTCAGGTTCGATGCCTGTTTGTTTAACAGATGCCTGACGGAGAGGTCAGATGTTCTTCTCAACTTCTGGTTGAGCCGACCTTCAGATTTGATGCCTGTTTGTTTAACAAATGCTTGATAGTGAAGTCAAATGTTCCTCTCAACTTCGTATTGAGCCGACCTTCAGGTTCAATGCCTGTTTGTTTAACAGATTCCTGTCGGCGAGGTCAGATGTTCCTCTCAACTTCGTGTTGAGCCGGCCTTCGGGTTCGATGCTTGTTTGTTTAACAGATGCCTGATGGCGAGGTCAGATGTTCTTATCAACTTTGGGTTGAGCCGGCCTTCGGGTTCGATGCCTGTTTGTTTAACAGATGCCTGATGGCGAAGTCATATGTTCTTATCAACTTCGGGTTGAGCCGCCCTTCGGGTTCGATGCCTGTTTGTTTAAGAGATGCCTGACGGCAAGGTCAGATGTTCCTCTCAACTTCGTGTTGAGCCGGCCTTCGGGTTCGATGCCTGTTTGTTTAAGAGATGCCTGACGGCGAGGTAAGATGTTCTTATCAACTTCGGGTTGAGCCGCCCTTCGGGTTCGATGCCTGATTTTTAACAGATGCCTGACATTGAGGTCAGATGTTATTTTCAACTTCGGGTTGAGTCGGCCTTCGGATTTGATGCTTGTTTGTTTAACAGATGCTTGGCAGTGAATTCAGATGTTCCTCTCAACTTCGGGTTAAGCCGGCGTTCGGATTTAATGCCTGTTTATTTAACAGATGCCTGACGTCGATGTCAGATGTTCCTCTCAACTTCGTGTTGAGCCGGCCTTCGGGTTCGATGCCTGTTTGTTTAACAGATGCCTGACGGGGAGGTCAGATGTTCTTATCAACTTTGGGTTGAGCCGCCCTTCAGGTTCGATGCCTGTTTATTTAACAGATGTTTGACGGCGAGTTCAAATGTTCTTCTCAACTAAGGGTTGAGACGGCCTTCGGGTTTGATGCCTGTTTGTTTAATAAATGCCTGACGGGGAGGTCAGATGTTCTTCTCAACTTCGGGTTGAGTCGGCCTTCGGGTTCCACACCTTTTTGTTTAACAGATGTCTGACGGCGAGGTCAGATGTCCCTCTCAAGTTTGTGTTGAGCCGGCCTTCGGGTTAGATATCTGTTTGTTTAACAGATGTCTGACGATGAGGTCAGATGTTCTTCTCAACTTCAAGTTGAGCCGACCTTCGAGTTCGATGTCTGTTTGTTTAACAGATATTTGATGGCAAGGTCAGATGTTCTTCTCAATTAAGGATTGAGTCGGCCTTCGGGTTCGATGCCTGTTTGTTTAACAGATGCCTGGCGGAGAGGTCAAATGTTCTTCTCAACTTCGGGTTGAGCCGCCTTCGGGTTTGATGCCTGTTTGTTTAAGAGATGCCTGATGGTAAGGTCAGATGTTCTTCTCAACTTCGGGTTGAGCCGGCCTTCGGGTTTGATTCCTGTTTGTTTAACAGATGCTTGAAAGTGAAGTCAAATGTTCCTCTCAACTTCATGTTGAGTCGACCTTCAAGTTCAATGCCTGTTTGTTTAATAGATGCCTGACTGCGAGGTCAGATGTTCCTCTCAACTTCGTGTTGAGCCGGCCTTCGGGTTCGATGCCTGTTTGTTTAACAGATGCCTGAAGGCGAGGTCAGATGTTCTTATCTACTTCGGGTTGAGCCGACCTTCGGGTTGGATGCCTGTTTGTTTAACAGATGCCTGACGGCGAAGTCAGATGTTCTTATCAACTTCGGGTTGGGCCGCCCTTAGGGTTCGATGCCTGTTTGTTTCTCAGATTCCTGACGGTGAGGTCAGATGTTCTTCTCAACTTCAAGTTGAGCCGGCCTTCGGGTTCGATGCCTGTTTGTTTAACAGATGCTTGACGGCGAGGTCAGATGTTCTTCTCAATTAAGGATTGAGACGTCCTTCGGGTTCGATGCTTGTTTGTTTAACAGATGCCCAACGGCAAGGTCAAATGTTCTTCTCAACTTCGGGTTGAGCCGGCCTTAGGGTTCGATGCCTGTTTGTTTAACAGATGTCTGGCGGAGAGGTCTAATGTTCTTATCAACTTCGGGTTGAGCCGCCCTTCGGGTTTGATGCCTGTTTGTTTAACGGAAGCCTGACGGTGAGGTCAGATGTTCCTCTCAACTTCGGGTTGAGCCGGCCTTCGGATTTGATGCCTGTTTCTTTAACAGATTCTTTACAATGAAGTCAAATGTTCCTCTAAACTTCATGTTGAGCCTACCTTCAGGTTCGATGCCTGTTTGTTTAACAGATGCCTGACGGAGAGGTCAGATGTTCCTCTCAACTTCGTGTTGAGCTGGCCTTCGGGTTTGATGCTTGTTTACTTAACAGATGCTTGACAGTGAGGTCAGATGTTCTTATCAACTTCGGGTTGAGCCGACCTTCGGGTTCGATGCCTGTTTGTTTAACAGAGGCCTGTCGGTGAGGTCAAATGTTCTTCTCAACTTCAAGTTGAGCCGACCTTCGAGTTCGATGCCTTTTTGTTTAACAGATGTTTGATGGCGAGGTCAGATGTTCTTCTCAATTAAGGATTGAGTCGGCCTTCGGGTTCGATGCCTGTTTGTTTAACAGATGCCTGGAAGAGAGGTCAAATGTTCTTCTCAACTTCAGGTTGAGCCGCCCTTCGGGTTTAATGCCTGTTTGTTTAACAGATGCCTGACGGTGAGATCAGATGTTCTTCTCAACTTCGGGTTGAGCTGGCCTTCGGATTTGATGCATGTTTGTTTAACAGATGCTTGACAGTGAAGTCAAATGTTCCTCTCAACTTCATGTTGAGTCGACCTTCAAGTTCAATGCCTGTTTGTTTAAGAGATGCCTGACGGCGAGGTCAGATGTTCCTTTCAACTTCGTGTTGAGCGGGCCTTCGGGTTCGATGCCTGTTTGTTTAACAGATGCCTGACGGCGAGGTCAGATGTTCTTATCAACTTCGGGTTGAGCCGGCCTTCGGCTTCGATGCCTGTTTGTTTAACAGATGCCTGACGGCAAAGTCAGATGTTCTTATCAACTTCGGGTTGGGCCGCCCTTAGGGTTCGATGCCTGTTTGTTTCACAGATGCCTGACGGTGAGGTCAGATGTTCTTCTCAAATTCAAGTTGAGTCGGCCTTCGGGTTCGATGCCTGTTTGTTTAACAGATGCTTGACGGTGAGGTCAGATGTTCTTCTCAATTAAGGATTGAGACGTCCTTCGTGTTCGATGCTTGTTTGTTTAACAGATGCCTAACAGCAAGGTCAAATGTTCTTCTCAACTTCGGGTTGAGCCGACTTTAGGGTTCGATGCATGTTTGTTTAACAGATGTCTGGCGGAGAGGTCTAATGTTCTTATGAACTTCGGGTTGAGCCGCCTTTCGGGTTCGATGCCTGTTTGTTTAACGGATGCCTGACAGTGAGGCCAGATGTTCCTCTCAACTTCGGGTTGAGTCGGCCTTCGGATTTGATGCATGTTTGTTTAACAGATGCTTTACAGTGAAGTCAAATGTTCCTCTAAACTTCATGTTGAGCCTACCTTCAGGTTCGATGCCTGTTTGTTTAACAGATGCCTGACGGAGAGGTCAGATGTTCCTCTCAACTTCGTGTTGAGCCGGCCTTCGGGTTCGATGCCTGTTTGTTTAACAGATGTCTGACAGTGAGGTCAGATGTTCTTATCAACTTCGGGTTGAGTCGGCCTTCGGGTTCGATTCCTGTTTGTTTAACAGATGCCTGATGGAGAAGTCAGATGTTCTTATCAACTTCGGGTTAAGCCGCCCTTCGGGTTCGATGCTTGTTTTTTTAGCAGATGCCTGACGGTGAGGTCTGATTTTCTTCTCAACTTCGTGTTGAGCTGGCCTTCGATTTCGATGCCTGTTTGTTTAAAAGATAACTGACGGCGAGGTCAGATGTTCTTATCAATTTCGGGTAGAGCCGGCCTTCGGGTTCGATGCCTGTCTGTTTAACAGATGCCTGACGGTGAGGTCAGATGTTCCTATCAACTTCGTGTTGAGCTGGCCTTCGGGTTAGATGCCTGTTTGTTTAACAGATGCCTGACGGTGAGTTCAGATGTTCTTCTTAACTTCAAGTTGAGCCGACCTTCGGGTTCGATGCCTGTTTGTTTAACAGATGTTTGATGGCGATGTCAGATGTTCTTCTCAATTAAGGATTGAATCGGCCTTCGGGTTCGATGCCTGTTTGTTTAACAGATGCCTGGTGGAGAGGTCAAATGTTCTTCTCAACTTCGGGTTGAGCCGCCCTTCGGGTTTGATGCCAGTTTCTTTAACAGATGCCTGACGGTGAGGTCAGATGTTCTTCTCAACTTCGGGTTGAGCCGGCCTTCGGATATGATGTCTGTTTGTTTAACAGATGCTTGAAAGTGAAGTCAAATGTTCCTCTCAACTTCATGTTGAGTCGACCTTCAGGTTCAATGCCTGTTTGTTTAACAGATGCCTGACGGCGAGGCCAGATGTTCCTCTCAACTTCGTGTTGAGCCGGACTTCGGGTTCGATGCCTGTTTGTTTAACAGATGCCTGACAGCAAGGTCAGATGTTCTTATCAACTTCGGGTTTAGCCGGCCTTAGGGTTCGATGCATGTTTGTTTAACAGATGTCTGGCGGAGAGGTCTAATGTTCTTATCAACTTCGGGTTGAGCCGTCGTTCGGGTTCGATGCCTGTTTCTTTAACGGATGTCTGACGGTGAGGCCAGATGTTCCTCTCAACTTCGGGTTGAGCAGGCCTTCGGATTTGATTCCTGTTTGTTTAACAGATGCTTTACAGTGAAGTCAAATGTTCCTCTAAACTTCATGTTGAGCCTACCTTCAGGTTCGATGCCTGTATGTTTAACAGATGCCTGACGGAGAGGTCAGATGTTCCTCTCAACTTCGTGTTGAACCGGCCTTCGGGTTCGATGCCTCTTTGTTTAACAGATGCCTGACAGTGAGGTGAGATGTTCTTATCAACTTCGGGTTGAGTCGGCCTTCGGGTTCGATGCCTGTTTATTTAACAGATGCCTGATGGAGAAGTCAGATGTTCTTATCAACTTCGGGTTGAGCCGCCCTTCGGGTTCGATGCTTGTTTTTTTAACAGATGCCTGACGGTGAGGTCTGATGTTCTTCTCAACTTCGTGTTGAGACGACCTTCGAGTTCGATGCCTGTTTGTTTAACAGATTCCTGACGGCGAGGTCAGATGTTCTTATCAATTTCGGGTTGAGCCGGCCTTCGGGTTCGATGCCTGTTTGATTAACAGATGCCTGACGGTGAGGTCAGATGTTCCTCTCAACTTCGTGTTGAGCCAGCCTTCGGGTTAGATGCCTGTTTGTTTAACAAATGCCTGACGGTGAGTTCAGATTTTCTTCTTAACTTCAAGTTGAGTCGACCTTCGGGTTCGATGCCTGTTTGTTTAACAGATGTTTGATGGCGATGTCAGATGTTCTTCTCAATGAAGGATTGAGTCGGCCATCGGGTTCGATGCCTGTTTGTTTAATAGATGCCTGACGGAGAGGTCAAATGTTCTACTCAACTTCGGGTTGAGCCGCCCTTCGGGTTTGATGCCAGTTTCTTTAACAGATGCCTGACGGTGAGGTCAGATGTTCTTCTCAACTTCGGGTTGAGCCGGCCTTCGGATATGATGTTTGTTTGTTTAAGAGATGCTTGAAAGTGAAGTCAAATGTTCCTCTCAACTTCATGTTGAGCCGATCTTCAGGTTCAATGACTGTTTGTTTAACAGATGCCTGACGGCGAGGCCAGATGTTCCTCTCAACTTCGTGTTGAGCCGGACTTTGGGTTCGATGCCATTTTCTTTAACAGATGCCTGACAGCGAGGTCAGATGTTCTTATCAACTTCAGGTTGAGCCGGCCTTTGGTTCGATGCCTGTTTGTTTAACAGATGCCTGACGATGAAGTCAGATGTTCTTATCAACTTCGGGTTGAACCGCCTTTCGGGTTCGATGCCTGTTTGTTTAAGAGATGCCTGACGGCAAGATCAGATGTTCCTCTCAACTTCGTGTTGTGCCGGCCTTCGGGTTCGATGCCTGTTTGTTTAAGAGATACCTAACGGCAAGGTCAGATGTTCTTATCAACTTCGGGTTGAGCCGCCCTTCGGGTTCGATGCCTGTTTTTTTAACAGATGCCTGACGTTGAGGTCAGATGTTCTTTTCAACTTCGGGTTGAGTCGGCCTTCGGATTTGATGCCTGTTTGTTTAACAGATGCTTGACAGTGAAGTCATATTTTCCTCTCAACTTCGGGTTAAGCCGGCCTTCGGATTTAACGCCTGTTTATTTAACAGATGCCTGACGTCGATGTCAGATGTTCCTCTCAACTTCGCGTTGAGCGGGCCTTCGAGTTCGATGCCTGTTTGTTTAACAGATGCCTGACGGGGAGGTCAGATGTTCTTATCAACTTCGGGTTGAGCCGTCCTTCGGGTTCGATGCCTGTTTGTTTAACAGATGCCTGACGGAGAGGTCAGATGTTCCTCTTAACTTCGTGTATAGCCGACCTTCAGGTTCGATGCCTGTTTGTTTATCAGATGCCTGACAGTAAGGTCAGATGTTCTTATCAACTTCGGGTTGAGCTAGCCTTCGGGTTCGATGCCTGTTTGTTTAACAGATGCATGATGGCGAAGTCAGATGTTCTTAACAACTTCGGGTTAAACCGCAATTTGGGTTCGAAGGTTGTTTGTTTAACAGATGCCTGACGGTGAGGTTTGATTTTCTTCTCAACTTCGGTATGAGCCGGCCTTCGAGTTCGATGCCTGTTTGTTTAACAGATGCCTGACGGCGAGGTCAGATGTTCTTATCAATTTCGGGTTGAGCCGGCCTTCGGGTTCGATGCCTGTTTGTTTAACAGATGCCTGACGGCGAGGTCAGATGTTCCTCTCAACTTCGTATTGAGCCGGCCATCGGGTTAGAAGCCTGTTTGTTTTACAGATGCCTGACGGTGAGTTCAGATGTTCTTCTCAACTTCATGTTGAGCCGACCTTCGGGTTCGATGGTTGTTTGTTTAACAGATGTTTGATGGCGATGTCAGATGTTCTTCTCAATTAAGGATTGAGTCGGCCTTCGGGTTCGATGCCTATTTGTTTAACAGATGCCTGGCGGAGAGGTCAGATGTTCTTCTCAACTTCTGGTTGAGCCGGCCTTCAGATTTGATGTCTGTTTGTTTAACAGATGCTTGACAGTGAAGTCAAATGTTCCTCTCAACTTCATGTTGAGCCGACCTTCAGGTTCAATGCCTGTTTGTTTAACAGATGCCTGACAGCGAGGTCAGATGTTCCTCTAAACTTCATGTTGAGTCGGCCTTCGGGTTCGATGCTTGTTTGTTTAATAGATGCCTGACAGCGAGGTCAGATGTTCTTATCAACTTCGGGTTGAGCCAGCCTTCGGTTTCGATGCCTGTTTGTTTAACAGATGCCTGACGGTGAAGTCATATGTTCTTATTAACTTCGGGTTGAGCCGCCCTTCGGGTTCGATACCAGTTTGTTTAAGAGATGCCTGACGGCGAGGTCATATGTTCCTCTCAACTTCGTGTTGTGGCGGCCTTTGGGTTCGAGGCCTGTTTGTTTAAGAGATACCTGACGGCAAGCTCAGATGTTCTTATCAACTTCGGGTTGAGCCACCCTTCGGGTTCGATGCCTGTTTTTTTAACAGATGCCTGACGTTGAGGTCAGATGTTCTTTTCAACTTCGGGTTGAGTCGGCCTTCGGATTTGATGCCTGTTTGTTTAACAGATGCTTGACAGTGAAGTCAGATTTTCCTCTCAACTTCGGGTTAAGCCGGCCTTCGGATTTAACGCCTGTTTATTTAACAGATGCCTGACGTCGATGTCAGATGTTCCTCTCAACTTCGTGTTGAGCGGGCCTTCGGGTTCGATGCCTGTTTGTCTAACAGATGCCTGACGGGGAGGTCAGATGTTCTTATCAACTTCGGGTTGAGTCGTCCTTCGGGTTCGATGCCTGTTTGTTTAACAGATGCCTGACGGAGAGGTCAGATGTTCCTCATAACTTCGTGTTGAGCCGGCCTTCGGGTTCGATGCCTGTTTGTTTAACAGATGCCTGACAGTGAGGTCATATGTCTTATCAACTTCGGGTTGAGCCGGCCTTCGGGTTCGATGCCTGTTTGGTTAACAGATGCATGATGGCGAAGTCAGATGTTCTTATCAACTTCGGGTTAAGCCGCAATTTGGGTTGGAGGGTTGTTTGTTTAACAGATGCCTGACGGTGAGGTTTGATTTTCTTCTCATCTTCGGTATGAGCCGGCCTTCGAGTTCGATGCCTGTTTGTTTAACAGATGCCTGACGGCGAGGTCAGATGTTCTTATCAATTTCGGGTTGAGTCGGCCTTCAGGTTCGATGCCTGTTTGTTTAACAGATGCCTGACGGCGAGTTCAGATGTTCTTCTCAACTTCAAGTTGAGCCGACCTTTGGGTTCGATGCTTGTTTGTTTAACAGATGTTTGATCGCGATGTCAGATGTTCTTCTCAATTAAGGATTGAGTCGGCCTTCGGGTTCGATGCCTATTTGTTTAACAGATGCCTGGCGGAGAGGTCAGATGTTCTTCTCAACTTCTGGTTGAGCCGGCCTTCGGGTTTGATGCCTGTTTGTTTAACAAATGCTTGACAGTGAAGTCAAATGTTCCTCTCAACTTCATGTTGAGCCGACCTTCAGGTTCAATGCCTGTTTGTTTAACAGATGCCTGACGGCGAGGTCAGATGTTCCTCTCAACTTCGTGTTGAGTCGGCCTTCGGGTTCGATGCTTGTTTGTTTAACAGATGCCTGACGGCGAGGTCAGATGTTCTTATCAACTTCGGGTTGAGTCGGCCTTCGAGTTCGATGCCTGTTTGTTTAACAGATGCCTGACGGTGAAGTCATATGTTCTTATTAACTTCGGGTTGAGCCCCCCTTCGGGTTCGATGCCTGTTGGTTTAAGAGATGCCTGACGGCAAGGTCAGATGTTCCTCTCAACTTCGTGTTGAGCCGGCTTTCGGGTTCGATGCCTGTTTGTTTAAGAGATGCCTGACGGCGAGGTAAGATGTTCTTATCAACTTCGGGTTGAGCCGCCCTTCGGGTTCGATGCCTGATTCTTAACAGATGCCTGACGTTGAGGTCAGATGTTCTTTTCAACTTCGGGTTGAGTCGAACTTCGGATTCGATGCTTGTTTATTTAACGGATGCTTGATAGTGAATTCAGATGTTCCTCTCAACTTCGGGTTAAGCCGGCGTTCGGATTTAATGCCTGTTTATTTAACAGATGCCTGACGTCAATGTCAGATGTTCCTCTCAACTTCGTGTTGAGCCGGCCTTCGGGTTCGATGCCTGTTTGTTTAACAGATGCCTGACGGGGAGGTCAGATTTTCTTATCAACTTCGGGTTGAGCCGCCCTTCGGGTTCGATGCTTGTTTGTTTAACAGATGTTTGACGGAGAGGTCAGATGTTCTTCTCAATTAAGGGTTGAGACGGCCTTCGGGATTGATGCCTGTTTGTTTAACAGATGCCTGACGGGGAGGCCATATGTTCTTCTCAACTTCGGGTTGAGCCAGCTTTCGGGTTCCACACCTTTTTGTTTAACAGATGCCTGACGGCGAGGTCAGATGTCCCTCTCAACTTTGTGTTGAGCCAGCCTTCGGGTTAGATGCCTGTTTGTTTAACAGATGCATGATGGTGAGGTCAGATGTTCTTCTCAACTTCAAGTTGAGCCGACCTTCGGGTTCGATGCCTGTTTGTTTAACAGATGTTTGATGGCGAGGTCAGATGTGCTTCTCAATTAAGGATTGATTCGGCCTTCGGGTTCGATGCCTGTTTGTTTAACAGATGCCTGGCGGAGAGGTCAAATGTTCTTCTCAACTTCGGGTTGAGCCGCCTTTGAATTTGATGCCTGTTTGTTTTACAGATGCCTGACGGTAAGGTCAGATGTTCTTCTCAACTTCGGGTTGAGCCGGGCTTCGGATTTAATGCCTGTTTGTTTAACAGATGCTTGACAGTGAAGTCAAATGTTCTTCTCAACTTCATGTTGAGTCGACCTTCAAGTTCAATGCCTGTTTGTTTAATAGATGCCTGACGGCGAGGTCAGATGTTCCTCTCAAGTTCGTGTTGAGCCGACCTTCGGGTTCGATGCCTGTTTGTTTAACAGATGCCTGACGACGAGATCAGATGTTCTTATCAACTTCGGGTTGAGCCGGCCTTCGGGTTCGATGCCTGCTTGTTTAACAGATGCCTGATGACGAAGTCAGATGTTCTTATCAACTTCGGGTTGAGCCGCCCTTCGGGTTCGATGCCTGTTTGTTTAAGAGATGCCTGACGGCGAGGTCATATGTTCTTATCAACTTCGGGTTGAGCCGACCTTCGGGTTTGATGCCTGTTTGTTTAACAGATGCCTGACGGTGAAGTCAGATGTTCTTATCAACTTTGGGTTGGGCCGCCCTTAGGGTTCGATGCCTGTTTGTTTAACAGATGCCTGACGGTGAGGTCAGATGTTCTTCTCAACTTCAAGTTGACCCGGCCTTCGGGTTCGATGCCTGTTTGTTTAACAAATGCTTCACGGCGAGGTCAGATGTTCTTCTCAATTAAGGATTGAGACGGCCTTCGGGTTCGATGCCTGTTTGTTTAACAGATGTGTGACAGCGAGGTCAGATGTTCTTCTCAATTAAGGATTGAGACGACCTTCAGGTTTGATGCTTGTTTGTTTAACAGATGCCATACGGTGAGGTCAGATGTTCCTCTCAACTTCGGGTTGTGCCGACCTTCGGATTTGTTGTCTATTTGTATAACATATGCTTGACAGTGAAGTCAAATGTTTCTCTAAACTTCATGTTGAGCCTACCTTCAGGTTCGATGCCTGTTTGTTTAACAGATGCCTGACAGTGAGGTCAGATGTTTTTTCAACTTCGGCTTGAGCCGACCTTCGGGTTCGATGCCTGTTTGTTTAACAGATGCCTGATCGAAAACTCAGATGTTCTTATCAACTTCGGGTTGAGCCGCCCTACGGGTTCGATGCTTGTTTGTTTAACAGATGCCTGACAGTGAGGTCTGATTTTCTTCTCAACTTCGTGTTGAGCCGGCCTTCGAGTTCGATGCCTGTTTGTTTAACAGATGCCTGACGGCGAGGTCAGATGTTCTTATCAACTTCGGGTTGAGCCGGCCTTCGGGTTCGATGCCTGTTTGTTTAACAGATACCTGACAGCGAGGTCAGATGTTCCTCTCAACTTCGTGTTGAGCCGGCCTTCGGGTTCGATGCCTGTTAGTTTAACAGATGCCTGACGGTGATGTCAGATGTTCTTCTCAACTTCGTGTTGTACCGGCCTTTGAGTTCGATGCCTGTTTGTTTAACAAATGTCTGATGGGGAGGTCATATGTTCCACTCAACTTCAAGGTGAGCCGGCCTTCGGGTTCGATACTGGTTTGTTTAATAGATGTTTGACAGCGAGGTCATATGTTCTTCTCAACTAAGGGTTCAGACGGCCTTCGGGTTCGATGCCTGTTTGTTTAAGAGATGCCTGACAGCGAGGTCAGATATTCTTCTCAACTTCGGATTGAACCGGCCTTCTGGTTTCACACCTTTGTTTTTAACAGATGCCTGACGGCGAGGTCAGATGTTCCTCTCAACTTCGTGTTGACCCGCCCTTGGGGTTCGATGCCTGTTTGTTTAACAGATACCTGGAAGCTAGTTCAGATGTTCTTCTCAACTTCTGGTTGAGCCGGCCGTCGGGTTTGATTCCTGCTTAATTAACTAATGCCTGGAAGCGAGGTCGGATGTTCTTCTCAACTTCTAGTTGAGCCGACCTTCGGGTTCGATGCCTGTTTGTTTAACAGATGCCTGATGGTGAGTTCAGATGATCTAATCAAGTTTGGGTTGAGCAGCCCATCGGGTTTGATGCCTGTTTGTTTAACAGATGCATGACGGTGAGGTCAGATGTTCTTCTCAACTTCGGCTTAAGCCGGCCTTCGGGTTCGATGCTTGTTTGTTTAACAGATGCCTGACAGCGAGGTCTAATGTTCTTATCAACTTCGGGTTGAGCCGCCCTTCGGGTTCGATGCCTGTTTGTTTAACAGATGCCTGACAGTGAGGTCAGATATTTTTCTCAACTTCGGGTTTAGCCGGTCTTCGGATTTGATGACTGTTTGTTTAACAGATGCTTGATAGTGAAGTCAAATGTTCCTTTCAACTTCATGTTGAGCCGACCTTCGTGTTCGATGCCTGTTTATTTAACAGATGCCTGACGGCGAGGTCAGATGTTCCTCTCAACTTCGTGTTGACCCGCCCTTGGGGTTCGATGCCTGTTTGTTTAACAGATACCTGGAAGCTAGTTCAGATGTTCTTCTCAACTTCTGGTTGAGCCGGCCATCGGGTTTGATTCCTGCTTAATTAACTAATGCCTGGCAGCGAGGTCGGATGTTCTTCTCAACTTCTAGTTAAGCCGACCTTCGGGTTCGATGCCTGTTTGTTTAACAGATGCCTGATGGTGAGGTCAGATGATCTAATCAAGTTTGGGTTGAGCAGCCCATCGGGTTTGATGCCTGTTTGTTTAACAGATGCATGACGGTGAGGTCAGATGTTCTTCTCAACTTCGGCTTAAGCCGGCCTTCGGGTTCGATGCCTGTTTGTTTAACAAATGCTTGACAGCGAGGTCTAATGTTCTTATCAACTTCGGGTTGAGCCGCCCTTCGGGTTCGATGCCTGTTTGTTTAACAGATGCCTGACCGTGAGGTCAGATATTTTTCTCAACTTCGGGTTTAGCCGGTCTTCGGATTTGATGACTGTTTGTTTAACAGATGCTTGATAGTGAAGTCAAATGTTCCTTTCAACTTCATGTTGAGCCGACCTTCGTGTTCGATGCCTGTTTATTTAACAGATGCCTGACGGCGAGGTCAGATGTTCCTCTCAACTTCGTGTTGACCCGCCCTTGGGGTTCGATGCCTGTTTGTTTAACAGATACCTGGAAGCTAGTTCAGATGTTCTTCTCAACTTCTGGTTGAGCCGGCCGTCGGGTTTGATTCCTGCTTAATTAACTAATGCCTGGCAGCGAGGTCGGATGTTCTTCTCAACTTCTAGTTGAGCCGACCTTCGGGTTCGATGCCTGTTTGTTTAACAGATGCCTGATGGTGAGGTCAGATGATCTAATCAAGTTTGGGTTGAGCAGCCCATCGGGTTTGATGCCTGTTTGTTTAACAGATGCATGACGGTGAGGTCAGATGTTCTTCTCAACTTCGGCTTAAGCCGGCCTTCGGGTTCGATGCCTGTTTGTTTAACAGATGCCTGACAGCGAGGTCTAATGTTCTTATCAACTTCGGGTTGAGCCGCCCTTCGGGTTCGATGCCTGTTTGTTTAACAGATGCCTGACAGTGAGGTCAGATATTTTTCTCAACTTCGGGTTTAGCCGGTCTTCGGATTTGATGACTGTTTGTTTAACAGATGCTTGATAGTGAAGTCAAATGTTCCTTTCAACTTCATGTTGAGCCGACCTTCGTGTTCGATGCCTGTTTATTTAACAGATGCCTGACGGCGAGGTCAGATGTTCCTCTCAACTTCGTGTTGACCCGCCCTTGGGGTTCGATGCCTGTTTGTTTAACAGATACCTGGAAGCTAGTTCAGATGTTCTTCTCAACTTCTGGTTGAGCCGGCCGTCGGGTTTGATTCCTGCTTAATTAACTAATGCCTGGCAGCGAGGTTGGATGTTCTTCTCAACTTCTAGTTGAGCCGACCTTCGGGTTCGATGCCTGTTTGTTTAATAGATGCTTGACCGTGTGGTCAGATGTTCTTCTCAACTTCTAGTTGAGCCGGCCTTCGGGTTCGATGCCTTTTTGTTAAACAGATGTGTGACGGCGAGGTCAGATGGTCTTCTCAATTAAGGATTGAGATGGCCTTCGAGTTTGATGCCTATTTGTTTAACAAATGCCAAACGGCGAGGTCAAATGTTCTTCTCAACTTCGGGTTGAGCCGGCCTTCGGGTTCGATGCCTGTTGGTTTAACAGATGCTTGGCAGAGAGGTCTAATGTTCTTATCAACTTCGGGTTGAACCGCCCTTCTGGTTCGATGCCTGTTTGTTTAACAGATGTCTGATGGTGAGGTCAGATGTTCTTCTCAACTTCGGGTTGAGCCGGTCTTCGGATTTGATGCCTGTTTGTTTAACAGATGCTTGACAGTGAACTCAAACGTTCCTCTCACCTTCATGTTGAACCGAACTTCAGGTTCGATGCCTGTTTGTTTAACAGATGTCTGACGGCGAGGTCAGATGTTCCTCTCAACTTCGTGTTGAGCCAGCCTTTGGGTTTAATGCCTGTTTGTTTAACAGATGTCTGACGACGATGTCAGATGTTCTTCTAAACTTCGTGTTGTGTCGGCCTTCGGGTTAGATGCCTGTTTGTTTAACTAATGCCTAATGGGGAGGTCAGAGGTTCCTCTCAACTTCAAGGTGAGCCGGCCTTTGGGTTCCATACCTGTTTGTTTAACAGATGTTGGACAGCAAGGTCAGATGTTCTTCTCAACTAAGGGTTCAGACGACCTTCGGGTTTGATGCCTAATTGATTAACAGATGCCTGACGGCGAGGTCAGCTGTTCTTCTAAACTTCGGATTGAGCCGACCTTCTGGTTTCACACCTTTTTGTTTAACAGGTGCCTGACAGCGAGGTTAGATGTTCCTCTCAACTTCGTGTTGAGCCGGCATTGGGGTTCGATGCCTGTTTGTTTAACAGATACCTGGAAGCTAGTTCAGATGTTCTTCTCAACTTCGGGTTGAGCCGGCCTTCAGGTTTGATTCCTGCTTAATTAACTAATGCCTGGCAGCAAGGTCGGATGTTCTTCTCAACTTCTAGTTGAGCCGACCTTCGGGTTCGATGCCTGTTTGTTTAACAGATGCCTGATCGAAAACTCAGATGTTCTTATCAACTTCGGGTTGAGCCGCCCTACGGGTTCGATGCTTGTTTGTTTAACAGATGCCTGACAGTGAGGTCTGATTTTCTTCTCAACTTCGTGTTGAGCCGGCCTTCGAGTTCGATGCCTGTTTGTTTAACAGATGCCTGACGGCGAGGTCAGATGTTCTTATCAACTTCGGGTTGAGCCGGCCTTCGGGTTCGATGCCTGTTTGTTTAACAGATACCTGACAGCGAGGTCAGATGTTCCTCTCAACTTCGTGTTGAGCCGGCCTTCGGGTTCGATGCCTGTTAGTTTAACAGATGCCTGACGGTGATGTCAGATGTTCTTCTCAACTTCGTGTTGTACCGGCCTTTGAGTTCGATGCCTATTTGTTTAACAAATGTCTGATGGGGAGGTCATATGTTCCACTCAACTTCAAGGTGAGCCGGCCTTTGGGTTCGATACCGGTTTGTTTAACAGATGTTTGACAGCGAGGTCATATGTTCTTCTCAACTAAGGGTTCAGACGGCCTTCGGGTTCGATGCCTGTTTGTTTAAGAGATGCCTGACAGCGAGGTCAGATATTCTTCTCAACTTCGGATTGAACCGGCCTTCTGGTTTCACACCTTTGTTTTTAACAGATGCCTGACGGCGAGGTCAGATGTTCCTCTCAACTTCGTGTTGACCCGCCCTTGGGGTTCGATGCCTGTTTGTTTAACAGATACCTGGAAGCTAGTTCAGATGTTCTTCTCAACTTCTGGTTGAGCCGGCCGTCGGGTTTGATTCCTGCTTAATTAACTAATGCCTGGAAGCGAGGTCGGATGTTCTTCTCAACTTCTAGTTGAGCCGACCTTCGGGTTCGATGCCTGTTTGTTTAACAAATGCATGATGGTGAGTTCAGATGATCTAATCAAGTTTGGGTTGAGCAGCCCATCGGGTTTGATGCCTGTTTGTTTAACAGATGCATGACGGTGAGGTCAGATGTTCTTCTCAACTTCGGCTTAAGCCGGCCTTCGGGTTCGATGCTTGTTTGTTTAACAGATGCCTGACAGCGAGGTCTAATGTTCTTATCAACTTCGGGTTGAGCCGCCCTTCGGGTTCGATGCCTGTTTGTTTAACAGATGCCTGACAGTGAGGTCAGATATTTTTCTCAACTTCGGGTTTAGCCGGTCTTCGGATTTGATGACTGTTTGTTTAACAGATGCTTGATAGTGAAGTCAAATGTTCCTTTCAACTTCATGTTGAGCCGACCTTCGTGTTCGATGCCTGTTTATTTAACAGATGCCTGACGGCGAGGTCAGATGTTCCTCTCAACTTCGTGTTGACCCGCCCTTGGGGTTCGATGCCTGTTTGTTTAACAGATACCTGGAAGCTAGTTCAGATGTTCTTCTCAACTTCTGGTTGAGCCGGCCGTCGGGTTTGATTCCTGCTTAATTAACTAATGCCTGGAAGCGAGGTCGGATGTTCTTCTCAACTTCTAGTTGAGCCGACCTTCGGGTTCGATGCCTGTTTGTTTAACAGATGCATGATGGTGAGGTCAGATGATCTAATCAAGTTTGGGTTGAGCAGCCCATCGGGTTTGATGCCTGTTTGTTTAACAGATGCATGACGGTGAGGTCAGATGTTCTTCTCAACTTCGGCTTAAGCCGGCCTTCGGGTTCGATGCCTGTTTGTTTAACAGATGCCTGACAGCGAGGTCTAATGTTCTTATCAACTTCGGGTTGAGCCGCCCTTCGGGTTCGATGCCTGTTTGTTTAACAGATGCCTGACAGTGAGGTCAGATATTTTTCTCAACTTCGGGTTTAGCCGGTCTTCGGATTTGATGACTGTTTGTTTAACAGATGCTTGATAGTGAAGTCAAATGTTCCTTTCAACTTCATGTTGAGCCGACCTTCGTGTTCGATGCCTGTTTATTTAACAGATGCCTGACGGCGAGGTCAGATGTTCCTCTCAACTTCGTGTTGACCCGCCCTTGGGGTTCGATGCATGTTTGTTTAACAGATACCTGGAAGCTAGTTCAGATGTTCTTCTCAACTTCTGGTTGAGCCGGCCGTCGGGTTTGATTCCTGCTTAATTAACTAATGCCTGGCAGCGAGGTCGGATGTTCTTCTCAACTTCTAGTTAAGCCGACCTTCGGGTTCGATGCCTGTTTGTTTAACAGATGCCTGATGGTGAGGTCAGATGATCTAATCAAGTTTGGGTTGAGCAGCCCATCGGGTTTGATGCCTGTTTGTTTAACAGATGCATGACGGTGAGGTCAGATGTTCTTCTCAACTTCGGCTTAAGCCGGCCTTCGGGTTCGATGCCTGTTTGTTTAACAAATGCTTGACAGCGAGGTCTAATGTTCTTATCAACTTCGGGTTGAGCCGCCCTTCGGGTTCGATGCCTGTTTGTTTAACAGATGCCTGACCGTGAGGTCAGATATTTTTCTCAACTTCGGGTTTAGCCGGTCTTCGGATTTGATGACTGTTTGTTTAACAGATGCTTGATAGTGAAGTCAAATGTTCCTTTCAACTTCATGTTGAGCCGACCTTCGTGTTCGATGCCTGTTTATTTAACAGATGCCTGACGGCGAGGTCAGATGTTCCTCTCAACTTCGTGTTGACCCGCCCTTGGGGTTCGATGCCTGTTTGTTTAACAGATACCTGGAAGCTAGTTCAGATGTTCTTCTCAACTTCTGGTTGAGCCGGCCGTCGGGTTTGATTCCTGCTTAATTAACTAATGCCTGGCAGCGAGGTCGGATGTTCTTCTCAACTTCTAGTTGAGCCGACCTTCGGGTTCGATGCCTGTTTGTTTAACAGATGCCTGATGGTGAGGTCAGATGATCTAATCAAGTTTGGGTTGAGCAGCCCATCGGGTTTGATGCCTGTTTGTTTAACAGATGCATGACGGTGAGGTCAGATGTTCTTCTCAACTTCGGCTTAAGCCGGCCTTCGGGTTCGATGCCTGTTTGTTTAACAGATGCCTGACAGCGAGGTCTAATGTTCTTATCAACTTCGGGTTGAGCCGCCCTTCGGGTTCGATGCCTGTTTGTTTAACAGATGCCTGACAGTGAGGTCAGATATTTTTCTCAACTTCGGGTTTAGCCGGTCTTCGGATTTGATGACTGTTTGTTTAACAGATGCTTGATAGTGAAGTCAAATGTTCCTTTCAACTTCATGTTGAGCCGACCTTCGTGTTCGATGCCTGTTTATTTAACAGATGCCTGACGGCGAGGTCAGATGTTCCTCTCAACTTCGTGTTGACCCGCCCTTGGGGTTCGATGCCTGTTTGTTTAACAGATACCTGGAAGCTAGTTCAGATGTTCTTCTCAACTTCTGGTTGAGCCGGCCGTCGGGTTTGATTCCTGCTTAATTAACTAATGCCTGGCAGCGAGGTCGGATGTTCTTCTCAACTTCTAGTTGAGCCGACCTTCGGGTTCGATGCCTGTTTGTTTAACAGATGCCTGATGGTGAGGTCAGATGATCTAATCAAGTTTGGGTTGAGCAGCCCATCGGGTTTGATGCCTGTTTGTTTAACAGATGCATGACGGTGAGGTCAGATGTTCTTCTCAACTTCGGCTTAAGCCGGCCTTCGGGTTCGATGCCTGTTTGTTTAACAAATGCTTGACAGCGAGGTCTAATGTTCTTATCAACTTCGGGTTGAGCCGCCCTTCGGGTTCGATGCCTGTTTGTTTAACAGATGCCTGACCGTGAGGTCAGATATTTTTCTCAACTTCGGGTTTAGCCGGTCTTCGGATTTGATGACTGTTTGTTTAACAGATGCTTGATAGTGAAGTCAAATGTTCCTTTCAACTTCATGTTGAGCCGACCTTCGTGTTCGATGCCTGTTTATTTAACAGATGCCTGACGGCGAGGTCAGATGTTCCTCTCAACTTCGTGTTGACCCGCCCTTGGGGTTCGATGCCTGTTTGTTTAACAGATACCTGGAAGCTAGTTCAGATGTTCTTCTCAACTTCTGGTTGAGCCGGCCGTCGGGTTTGATTCCTGCTTAATTAACTAATGCCTGGCAGCGAGGTCGGATGTTCTTCTCAACTTCTAGTTGAGCCGACCTTCGGGTTCGATGCCTGTTTGTTTAACAGATGCCTGATGGTGAGGTCAGATGATCTAATCAAGTTTGGGTTGAGCAGCCCATCGGGTTTGATGCCTGTTTGTTTAACAGATGCATGACGGTGAGGTCAGATGTTCTTCTCAACTTCGGCTTAAGCCGGCCTTCGGGTTCGATGCCTGTTTGTTTAACAGATGCCTGACAGCGAGGTCTAATGTTCTTATCAACTTCGGGTTGAGCCGCCCTTCGGGTTCGATGCCTGTTTGTTTAACAGATGCCTGACAGTGAGGTCGGATATTTTTCTCAACTTCGGGTTTAGCCGGTCTTCGGATTTGATGACTGTTTGTTTAACAGATGCTTGATAGTGAAGTCAAATGTTCCTTTCAACTTCATGTTGAGCCGACCTTCGTGTTCGATGCCTGTTTATTTAACAGATGCCTGACGGCGAGGTCAGATGTTCCTCTCAACTTCGTGTTGACCCGCCCTTGGGGTTCGATGCCTGTTTGTTTAACAGATACCTGGAAGCTAGTTCAGATGTTCTTCTCAACTTCTGGTTGAGCCGGCCGTCGGGTTTGATTCCTGCTTAATTAACTAATGCCTGGCAGCGAGGTCGGATGTTCTTCTCAACTTCTAGTTGAGCCGACCTTCGGGTTCGATGCCTGTTTGTTTAATAGATGCTTGACCGTGTGGTCAGATGTTCTTCTCAACTTCTAGTTGAGCCGGCCTTCGGGTTCGATGCCTTTTTGTTAAACAGATGTGTGACGGCGAGGTCAGATGGTCTTCTCAATTAAGGATTGAGATGGCCTTCGAGTTTGATGCCTATTTGTTTAACAAATGCCAAACGGCGAGGTCAAATGTTCTTCTCAACTTCGGGTTGAGCCGGCCTTCGGGTTTGATGCCTGTTTGTTTAACAGATGCTTGGCAGAGAGGTCTAATGTTCTTATCAACTTCGGGTTGAACCGCCCTTCTGGTTCGATGCCTGTTTGTTTAACAGATGTCTGATGGTGAGGTCAGATGTTCTTCTCAACTTCGGGTTGAGCCGGTCTTCGGATTTGATGCCTGTTTGTTTAACAGATGCTTGACAGTGAACTCAAACGTTCCTCTCACCTTCATGTTGAACCGAACTTCAGGTTCGATGCCTGTTTGTTTAACAGATGTCTGACGGCGAGGTCAGATGTTCCTCTCAACTTCGTGTTGAGCCAGCCTTTGGGTTTAATGCCTGTTTGTTTAACAGATGTCTGACGACGATGTCAGATGTTCTTCTAAACTTCGTGTTGTGTCGGCCTTCGGGTTAGATGCCTGTTTGTTTAACTAATGCCTAATGGGGAGGTCAGAGGTTCCTCTCAACTTCAAGGTGAGCCGGCCTTTGGGTTCCATACCTGTTTGTTTAACAGATGTTGGACAGCAAGGTCAGATGTTCTTCTCAACTAAGGGTTCACACGACCTTCGGGTTTGATGCCTAATTGATTAACAGATGCCTGACGGCGAGGTCAGCTGTTTTTCTAAACTTCGGATTGAGCCGACCTTCTGGTTTCACACCTTTTTGTTTAACAGGTGCCTGACAGCGAGGTTAGATGTTCCTCTCAACTTCGTGTTGAGCCGGTATTGGGGTTCGATGCCTGTTTGTTTAACAGATACCTGGAAGCTAGTTCAGATGTTCTTCTCAACTTCGGGTTGAGCCGGCCTTCGGGTTTGATTCCTGCTTAATTAACTAATGCCTGGCAGCGAGGTCGGATGTTCTTCTCAACTTCTAGTTGAGCCGACCTTCGGGTTCGATGCCTGTTTGTTTAACAGATGCCTGATGGTGAGGTCAGATGATCTAATCAAGTTTGGGTTGAGCAGCCCATCGGGTTTGATGCCTGTTTGTTTAACAGATGCATGACGGTGAGGTCAGATGTTCTTCTCAACTTCGGCTTAAGCCGGCCTTCGGGTTCGATGCCTGTTTGTTTAACAGATGCCTGACAGCGAGGTCTAATGTTCTTATCAACTTCGGGTTGAGCCGCCCTTCGGGTTCGATGCCTGTTTGTTTAACAGATGCCTGACAGTGAGGTCAGATATTTTTCTCAACTTCGGGTTTAGCCGGTCTTCGGATTTGATGACTGTTTGTTTAACAGATGCTTGATAGTGAAGTCAAATGTTCCTTTCAACTTCATGTTGAGCCGACCTTCGTGTTCGATGCCTGTTTATTTAACAGATGCCTGACGGCGAGGTCAGATGTTCCTCTCAACTTCGTGTTGACCCGCCCTTGGGGTTCGATGCCTGTTTGTTTAACAGATACCTGGAAGCTAGTTCAGATGTTCTTCTCAACTTCTGGTTGAGCCGGCCGTCGGGTTTGATTCCTGCTTAATTAACTAATGCCTGGCAGCGAGGTCGGATGTTCTTCTCAACTTCTAGTTGAGCCGACCTTCGGGTTCGATGCCTGTTTGTTTAATAGATGCTTGACCGTGTGGTCAGATGTTCTTCTCAACTTCTAGTTGAGCCGGCCTTCGGGTTCGATGCCTTTTTGTTAAACAGATGTGTGACGGCGAGGTCAGATGGTCTTCTCAATTAAGGATTGAGATGGCCTTCGAGTTTGATGCCTATTTGTTTAACAAATGCCAAACGGCGAGGTCAAATGTTCTTCTCAACTTCGGGTTGAGCCGGCCTTCGGGTTCGATGCCTGTTTGTTTAACAGATGCTTGGCAGAGAGGTCTAATGTTCTTATCAACTTCGGGTTGAACCGCCCTTCTGGTTCGATGCCTGTTTGTTTAACAGATGTCTGATGGTGAGGTCAGATGTTCTTCTCAACTTCGGGTTGAGCCGGTCTTCGGATTTGATGCCTGTTTGTTTAACAGATGCTTGACAGTGAACTCAAACGTTCCTCTCACCTTCATGTTGAACCGAACTTCAGGTTCGATGCCTGTTTGTTTAACAGATGTCTGACGGCGAGGTCAGATGTTCCTCTCAACTTCGTGTTGAGCCAGCCTTTGGGTTTAATGCCTGTTTGTTTAACAGATGTCTGACGACGATGTCAGATGTTCTTCTAAACTTCGTGTTGTGTCGGCCTTCGGGTTAGATGCCTGTTTGTTTAACTAATGCCTAATGGGGAGGTCAGAGGTTCCTCTCAACTTCAAGGTGAGCCGGCCTTTGGGTTCCATACCTGTTTGTTTAACAGATGTTGGACAGCAAGGTCAGATGTTCTTCTCAACTAAGGGTTCAGACGACCTTCGGGTTTGATGCCTAATTGATTAACAGATGCCTGACGGCGAGGTCAGCTGTTCTTCTAAACTTCGGATTGAGCCGACCTTCTGGTTTCACACCTTTTTGTTTAACAGGTGCCTGACGGCGAGGTTAGATGTTCCTCTCAACTTCGTGTTGAGCCGGCATTGGGGTTCGATGCCTGTTTGTTTAACAGATTCCTGGCAGCTAGTTCAGATGTTCTTCTCAACTTCGGGTTGAGCCGGCCTTCGGGTTTGATTCCTGCTTGTTTAACTAATGTCTGGCAGTGAGGTCAGATGTTCTTCTCAACATCGGGTTGAGCCGCCCTTCGGGTTCGATGCCTGTTTGTTTAACAGATGCCTGACGGTAAGGTCAGATGTTCTTCTCAACTTCATGTTGAGCCGGTCTTCGGGTTCGATGCCTGTTTTTTTAACAGATGTGTGACGGCAAGGTCAGATGTTCTTCTCAATTAAGGATTGAGACGACCTTCGGGTTTGATGCCTGTTTGTTTAATAGATGCATGACCGTGTGGTCAGATGTTCTTCTCAACTTCTAGTTGAGCCGGCCTTCGGGTTCGATGCCTTTTTGTTAAACAGATGTGTGACGGCGAGGTCAGATGGTCTTCTCAATTAAGGATTGAGACGGCCTTCGAGTTTGATGCCTATTTGTTTAACAAATGCCAAACGGCGAGGTCAAATGTTCTTCTCAACTTCGGGTTGAGCCGGCCTTCGGGTTCGATGCCTGTTTGTTTAACAGATGCTTGGCAGAGTGGTCTAATGTTCTTATCAACTTCGGGTTGAACCGCCCATCTGGTTCGATGCCTGTTTGTTTAACAGATGTCTGATGGTGAGGTCAGATGTTCTTCTCAACTTCGGGTTGAGCTGGCCTTCGGATTTGATGCCTGTTTGTTTAACAGATGCTTGACAGTGAACTCAAACGTTCCTCTCACCTTCATGTTGAACCGAACTTCAGGTTCGATGCCTGTTTGTTTAACAGATGTCTGACGGCGAGGTCAGATGTTCCTCTCAACTTCGTGTTGAGCCAGCCTTTGGGTTTAATGCCTGTTTGTTTAACAGATGTCTGACGATGATGTCAGATGTTCTTCTAAACTTCGTGTTGTGTCGGCCTTCGGGTTAGATGCCTGTTTGTTTAACTAATGCCTAATGGGGAGGTCAGAGGTTCCTCTCAACTTCAAGGTGAGCCGGCCTTCGGGTTCGATACCTGTTTGTTTAACAGATGTTGGACAGCAAGGTCAGATGTTCTTCTCAACTAAGGGTTCAGACGACCTTCGGGTTTGATGCCTAATTGATTAACAGATGCCTGACGGCGAGGTCAGCTGTTCTTCTAAACTTCGGATTGAGCCGACCTTCTGGTTTCACACCTTTTTGTTTAACAGGTGCCTGACGGCGAGGTTAGATGTTCCTCTCAACTTCGTGTTGAGCCGGCATTGGGGTTCAATGCCTGTTTGTTTAACAGATTCCTGGCAGCTAGTTCAGATGTTCTTCTCAACTTCGGGTTGAGCCGGCCTTCGGGTTTGATTCCTGCTTGTTTAACTAATGTCTGGCAGTGAGGTCAGATGTTCTTCTCAACATCGGGTTGAGCCGCCCTTCGGGTTCGATGCCTGTTTGTTTAACAGATGCCTGACGGTGAGGTCAGATGTTCTTCTCAACTTCATGTTGAGCCGGCCTTCGGGTTCGATGCCTGTTTTTTTAACAGATGTGTGACGGCAAGGTCAGATGTTCTTCTCAATTAAGGATTGAGACGACCTTCGGGTTTGATGCCTGTTTGTTTAACAGATGCCTAACGGCGAGGTCAAATGTTCTTCTCAACTTCGGGTTGAGCCGACCTTCGGGTTCGATGCCTGTTTGTTTAACAGATGCCTAGCGGAGAGGTCTAATGTTCTTATCAACTTCGAGTTGAGCCGCCCTTCTGGTTCGATGCCTGTTTTTTTAACAGATGCCTGACGGGGAGGTCAGATGTTCTTCTCAACTTCGCGTTTAGCCGGCCTTCGGATTTGATGCTTGTTTGTTTAACAAATGCTTGACAGTGAAGTCAAATGTTCCTCTCAACTTCATGTTGCGCCGACCTTCAGGTTCGATGCCTGTTTGTTTAACAGATGCCTGACGGCGAGGTCAGATGTTCCTCCCAACTTCGTGTTGTGCAGGCCTTCGGGTTCGATGCCTATTTGTTTAACAGATGCCTGACGGCGAGGTCAGATGTTCTTATCAACTTCGGGTTGAGCCGGCCTTCGGGTTCGATGCCTGTTTGTTTAACAGATGCATGACGGTGAGGTCAGATGTTCTTCTCAACTTCAAGTTGACCCGGCCTTCGGGTTCGATGCCTGTTTGTTTAATAGATGTGTGACGGCGAGGTCAGATGTTCTTCTCAATTAAGGATCTAGACGACCTTCAGGTTTGATGCTTGTTTGTTTAACAGATTCCATACGGTGAGGTCAGATGTTCCTCTCAACTTCGGGTTGAGCCGGCCTTCGGATTTGATTCCTGTTTGTTTAATAGATGCTTGACAGTGAAGTCAAATGCTCCTCTAAACTTCATGTTGAGCCTACCTTCAGTTTCGATGCCTGTTTGTTTAACACATGCCTGACGGAGAGTTCAGATGTTCCTCTCAACTTCGTGTTGAGCCTGCCTTCAGCTTCGATGCATGTTTGTTTAACAGATGCCTGACAGTGAGGTCAAATGTTTTTTCAACTTCGGGTTGAGCCGACCTTTGGGTTCGATGCTTGTTTGTTTAACAGATGCCTGACAATGAGGTCTGATTTTCTTCTCAACTTCGTGTTGAGCCGACCTTCGAGTTCGATGCCTGTTTGTTTAGCAGATTCCTGACGGCGAGGTCAGATGTTCTTATCAACTTCGGGTTGAGCCGGCCTTCGGGTTCGATGCCTGTTTGTTTAACAGATGCCTGACAGCGAGGTCAGATGTTCCTCTCAACTTCGTGTTGAGCCGGCCGTCGGGTTCGATGCCTGTTTGTTTAACAGATGCCTGACGGCGATGTCAGATGTTCTTCTCAACTTCGTGTTGTACCGGCCTTCGAGTTCGATGCCTGTTTGTTTAACAAATGCCTGATGGGGAGGTCATATGTTCCATTAAACTTCAAGGTGAGCCGGCCTTCGGGTTCGATACCGGTTTGTTTAACAGATGTTTGACAGCGAGGTCATATGTTCTTCTCAACTAAGGGTTCAGACGGCCTTCGGGTTCGATGCCTGTTTGTTTAAGAGATGCCTGACGGCGAGGTCAGATGTTCTTCTCAACTTCGGATTGAACCGGCCTCCTGGTTTCACACCTTTGTTTTTAAAAGATGCCTGACGGCGAGGTCAGATGTTCCTCTCAACTTCGTGTTGAGTCGGCCTTGGGGTTCGATGCCTGTTTGTTTAACAGATACCTGGCAGCTAGTTCAGATGTTCTTCTCAACTTCGGGTTGAGCCGGCCTTCGGGTTTGATTCCTGCTTAATTAACTAATGCCTGGCAGCGAGGTCGGATGTTCTTCTCAACTTCGGGTTGAGCACCCTTCGGGTTCGCTGCCTGTTTGTTTAACAGATGCCTGACTGTGAGGTCAGATGTTCTTCTCAACTTCTAGTTGAGCCGGCCTTCGGGTTCGATGCCTGTTTGTTTAACAGATGCCTGGCAGAGAGGTCTAATGTTCTTATCAACTTCGGGTTGAACTGCCCTTCTGGTTCGATGCCTGTTTGTTTAACAGATGTCTGATGGTGAGGTCAGATGTTCCTCTCAACTTCGGGTTGAACCGGCCTTCGGATTTGATGCCTGTTTGTTTAACAGATGCTTGACAGTGAACTCAAACGTTCCTCTCAACTTCATGTTGAACAGACCTTCAGGTTCGATGCCTGTTTGTTTAACAGATGCTTGACGGCGAGGTCAGATGTTCCTCTCAACTTCGTGTTGAGCCAGCCTTCGGGTTCGATGCCTGTTTGTTTAACAGATGTTTGACGGCGGTGTCAGATGTTCTTCTCAACTTCGTGCACAATATCGGCCTTCGGGTTCGATGCCTGTTTGTTTAACTAATGCCTGATGGGGAGGTCAGAGGTTCCTCTCAACTTCAAGATGATCCGGCCTTCGGGTTCGATACCAGTTTGTTTAACAGATGTTGACAGCGATGTCAGATGTTCTTCTCAACTACGGGTTCAGCCGACCTTCGGGTTTGATGCCTAATTGATTAACAGATTCCTGACGGCGAGGTCAGATGTTCTTCTAAACTTCGGATTGAGCCGACCTTCTGATTTCACACCTTTTTGTTTAACAGATGCCTGACGGCGAGGTCAGATGTTCCTCTCAACTTCGTGTTGAGCCGGCCTTGGGGTTCGATGCCTGTTTGTTTAACATATGCCTGGAAGCTAGTTTAGATGTTCTTCTCAACTTCGGGTTGAGCGGCCTTCGGGTTTGATTCCTGCTTGTTTAACTAATGCCTGGCAGCGAGGTCGAATGTTCTTCTCAACATCGGGTTGAGCCGCCCTTCGGGTTCGATGCCTATTTGTTTAACAGATGCCTGACGGTGAGGTCAGATGTTCTTCTCAACTTCAAGTTGAGTCGGCCTTCGGGTTTGATGCTTGTTTATTTAACAAATGTGTGACGGCAAGGTCATATGTTCTTCTCAATTAAGGATTGAAACGACCTTCGGGTTTGATGCGTGTTTGTTTAACAGATGCCTAACAGCGAGGTCAAATGTTCTTCTCAACTTCGGGTTGAGCCGACCTTCGGGTTCGATGCCTGTTTGTTTAACAAATGCCTGGCGAAGAGGTCTAATGTTCTTATCAACTTCGGGTTGAGCCGCCCTTCTGGTTCGATGCTTGTTTTTTTAACAGTTGCCTGACGGTGAGGTCAGATGTTCTTCTCAGCTTCGCGTTGAGCCAGCCTTCGGATTTGATGCTTGTTTGTTTAACAAATGCTTGACAGTGAAGTCAAATGTTCCTCTCAACTTCATGCTGCACAGACCTTCAGGTTCGATGCCTGTTTGTTTAACAGATGCCTGATAGCGAGGTCAGATGTTCCTCCCAACTTCGTGTTGAGCAGGCCTTCGGGTTCGATGCCTGTTTGTTTAACAGATGCCTGACAGCGAGGTCAGATGTTCTTATCAACTTCGGGTTGAGCTGGCCTTCGGGTTCGATGCCTGTTTGTTTAACAGATGCCTGACGGCAAAGTCAGATGTTCTTATCAACTTTGGGTTGAGCCGCCCTTCGGGTTTGATGCCTGTTTGTTTAAGAGATGCCTGACGGCGAGGTCATATGTTCTTATCAACTTCAAATTGAGCCGGCCTTCGAGTTTGATGCCTGTTTGTTCAAGAGATGCCTAACGGCGAAGTCAGATGTTCTTATCAACTTTGGGTTGAGTCGCCCTTCGGGTTCGATGCTTGTTTGTTTAACAAATGTTTGAAAGCGAAGTCAGATGTTCTTCTCAACTAAGGGTTCAGACGGCCTTCGGGTTTGATGCCTAATTGTTTAATAGATGCCTGACGGCGAGGTCATATGTTCTTCTCAACTTCGGATTGAGCCGGCCTTCTGGTTTCACACCTTTTTGTTTAACAGATGCCTGACAGCGAGGTCAGATGTTCCTCTCAACTTCGTGTTGAGCCTGCCTTTGGGTTCGATGCCTGTTTGTTTAACAGATGCCTGGCAGCAAGGTCAGATGTTCTTCTCAACTGCGGGTTGAGCCAGTCTTCGGGTTTGATTCCTGCTTGTTTAACTAATGCAGGGAAGCGAGGTCGGATGTTCTTCTCAACTTCGGGTTGAGCCGCCCTTCAGGTTCGATGCCTGTTTGTTTAACAGATGCCTGACAGTGAGGTCAGATGTTCTTCTCAACTTCAAGTTGAGCCGGCCTTCGGGATCGATGCCTGTTTGTTTAACATATGTGTGACGGCGAGGTCAGATGTTCTTCTAAGTTAAGGATTGAGACGACCTTCGGGTTTGATGTTTGTGTGTTTAACAGATGCCTAACAGCGAGGTCAAATGTTCTTCTCAACTTCGGGTTGAGCCGGCCTTCGGATTCGATGCATGTTTGTTTAACAGATGCATGGCGGAGAGGTCTAATGTTCTTATCAACTTCGGGTTGAGCCGTCCTTCTGGTTCAATGCCTATTTTTTTAACAGATGCCTAACGGTGAGGTCATATGTTCTTCTCAACTTCGCGTTGAGTCGGCCTTCGGATTTGATGGTTGTTTGTTTAACAAATGCTTGACAGTGAAGTCAAATGTTCCTCTCAACTTCATGTTGCGCCGACCTTCAGGTTCGATGCCTGTTTGTTTAACAGATGCCTGACAGCGAAGTCAGATGTTCCTCTCAACTTCGTGTTGAGCCGGCCTTCGGGTTCGATGCCTGTTTGTTTGACAGATGACTGACGGCGAGGTCAGATGTTCTTATCAACTTCGGGTTGAGCCGGCCTTCGGGTTCGATGCCTGTTTGTTTAACAGATGCCTGACGGCGAAGTCAGATGTTCTTATCAACTTCGGGTTGAGCCGCCCTTCGGGTTCGATGCCTGTTTGTTTAAGAGATGCCTGACGGCGAGGTCATATGTTCTTATCAACTTCAAATTGAGTCGGCCTTCGAGTTCGATGCCTGTTTATTTAATAGATGCCTAACGGTGAAGTCAGATGTTCTTATCAACTTCGGGTTGAGTCGCCCTTCGGGTTCGATGCTTGTTTGTTTAACAGATGTTTGAAAGCGAGGTCAGATGTTCTTCTCAACTAAGGGTTCAGACGGCCTTCGGGTTTGATGCCTAATTGTTTAATAGATGCCTGGCGGCGAGGTCAGATGTTTTTCTCAACTTCGGATTGAGCTGGCCTTCTGGTTTCACACCTTTTTGTTCAACAAATGCCTGACGGCGAGGTCAGATTTTCCTCTCAACAAATGCCTGGCAGCTAGGTCAGATGTTCTTCTCAACTGCGGGTTGAGCCGGCCTTCGGGTTTGATTCCTGCTTGTTCACTTAATGCATGGAAGCGAGGTCGGATGTTCTTCTAAACTTCGGGTTGAGCCGCCCTTCGGGTTCGATGCCTGTTTGTTTAACAGGTGCCTGACGGTGAGGTCAGATGTTCTTCTCAACTTCAAGTTGAGTCGGCCTTTGGGTTCGATGCCTGTTTGTTTAACAGATGTTTGACGGCGAGGTTAGATGTTCTTCTCAATTAAGGATTGAGACGGCCTTCGGGTTCGACGCCTGTTTGTTTAACAGATGCCTAACGGAGAGGTAAAATGTTCTTATCAACTTTGGGTTGAGACGGCCTTCGAGTTCGATGCCTGTTTATTTAAGAGATGCCTAACGGCGAATTCAGATGTACTTATCAACTTCGGGTTCGATGCTTGTTTGTTTAACAGATGTTTGACAGCAAGGTTAGATGTTCTTCTCAACTAAGGGTTCAGACGACCTTCGGGTTCGATGCCTGTTTGTTTAACAAATGCCTGACGGCGAGGTCAGATGTTCTTATCACCTTCGGGTTGAGCCGGCCTTCGGGTTCGATGCCTGTTTGTTTAACAGATGCCTGACGGAAGGTCAGATGTTCTTATCAACTTCGGGTTGAGCCGCCCTTCGGGTTCAATGCTTGTTTGTTTAAGAGATGCCTGACAGTGAGGTCATATGTTCTTATCAAATTCGGGTTGAGCCGGCCTTCGGGTTCGATGCCTGTTTGTTTAACAGATTCCTGACGGAGAAGTCAGATGTTCTTATCAACTTCGGATTGAGTCGCCCTTCGGGTTCGATGCTTGTTTGTTTAACAGATGTTTGACAGCGAGGTCAGATGTTCTTCTCAACTAAGGGTTCAGACGACCTTCAGGTTTGATGCCAAATTGCTTAACAGATGCCTGACAACGAGGTCAAATGTTCTTCTCAACTTCGGATTGAGCCGGCCTTCTGGTTTCACACCTTTTTGTTTAACAGATGCCTGACGGCGAGGTCAGATGTTCCTCTCAACTGCGGGTTAAGCCGGCCTTCGGGTTTGATTCCTGCTTGTTTAACTAATGTCTGGAAGCGAGGTCGGATGTTCTTCTCAACTTTGGGTTGAGTCGCCCTTCGGGTTCGATGCCTGTTTATTTAACAGATGCCTGACGGTGAGGTCAGATGTTCTTCTCAACTTCAGGTTGAACCGGACTTCGGATTTGATGTCTGTTTGTTTAAAAAATTCTTGACAGTGAAGTCAAATGTTCCTCTCGACTTCCTGTTGAGCCGACCTTCAGGTTCGATGCCTGTTTGTTAAACAGATGCCTGACAGCGAGGTCAGATCTTCCTCTCAACATCGTCTTGAGCCGGACTTTGGGTTCGATGCCTGTTTGTTTAACAGATGCCTGACGATGACGTCAGATGTTCTTATCAACTTCGGGTTGAGCCGGCCTTCGGGTTCGATGCCTGTTTGTTTAACAGATACCTGACGGTGAAGTCAGATGTTCTTCTCAACTTCGGGTTAAGCCACCCTTCGGGTTAGATGCCTGTTTGTTTAACAGATGCCTGACGGTGAGGTCAGATGATCTTCTCAACTTCAAGTTGAGCCGGACTTCGGGTTCGATGCCTGTTTGTTTAACAGATGTTTGATGGCGAGGTCATATTTTCTTCTCAATTAAGGATTGAGACGGCCTTCGGGTTTGATGCCTGTTTGTTTAACAGATGCCTAACGGCGAGGTCAAATGTTCTTATCAACTTCGGGTTAAGCCGACCTTCGGGTTCGATGCTTGTTATAACAGATGCCTGACGGCGAAGTCAGATGTTCTTATCAACTTCGGGTTGAGCTGCCCTTCGGGTTCGATGCCGGTTTGTTTAACAGATGCCTGACGGCGAGGTCAGATGTTCTTCTCAACTTCGGGTTGAGCCGGCCTTCGGGTTCGATGCTTGTTATAACAGATGCCTAACGGCGAAGTCAGATGTTCTTATGAACTTCGGGTTGAGCCTCCCTTCGGGTTCGATGCCGGTTTGTTTAACAGATGCCTGACGGCGAGGTCAGATGTTCTTCTCAACTTCGGGTTGAGCCGGCCTTCGGATTTGATGCTTGTTTGTTTGCCAAATGCTTGACAGTGAAGTCAAATGTTCCTCTCAACTTCATGTTGAGCCGACCTTCAGGTTCGATGCCTGTTTGTTTAACAGATGCCTGACGGCGAGGTCAGATTTTCCTCTCAACATCGTGTTGAGCCGGCCTTCGGGTTCGATGCCTGTTTGTTTAACAAATGCCTGACGGCGAGGTCAGATGTTCTTATCAAATTCGGGTTGAGCCGGCCTTCGGGTTCGATGCCTGTTTGTTTAAAAGATGCCTGATAGCGAAGCCAGATGTTCTTATCAACTTCGGGTTGAGCCGCCCTTCGGGTTCGGTGCTTGTTTATTTAAGAGATGCCTAACGGCGAAGTCAGATGTTCTTATCAACTTTGGGTTGAGTCGCCCTTCGGGTTCGATGCTTGTTTGTTTAACAAATGTTTGAAAGCGAGGTCAGATGTTCTTCTCAACTAAGGGTTCAGACGGCCTTCGGGTTTGATGCCTAATTGTTTAATAGATGCCTGACGGCGAGGTCATATGTTCTTCTCAACTTCGGATTGAGCCGGCCTTCTAGTTTGACACCTTTTTGTTTAACAGATGCCTGACAGCGAGGTCAGATGTTCCTCTCAACTTCGTGTTGAGCCTGCCTTTGGGTTCAATGCCTGTTTGTTTAACAGATGCCTGGCAGCAAGGTCAGATTTTCTTCTCAACTGCGGGTTGAGCCAGCCTTCGGGTTTGATTCCTGCTTATTTAACTAATGCAGGGAAGCGAGGTCGGATGTTCTTCTAAACTTCGGGTTGAACCGCCCTTCGGGTTCGATGCCTGATTGTTTAACAGATGCCTGACGGTGAGGTCAGATGTTCTTCTCAACTTCAAGTTGAGCCGGCCTTCGGGTTCGATGCCTGTTTGTTTAACATATGTGTGACGGCGAGGTCAGATGTTCTTCTAAATTAAGGATTGAGACGACCTTCGGGTTTGATGTCTGTGTGTTTAACAGATGCCTAACGGCGAGGTCAAATGTTCTTCTCAACTTCGGGTTGAGCCGGCCTTCGGATTCGATGCATGTTTGTTTAACAGATGCATGGCGGAGAGGTCTAATGTTCTTATCAACTTCGGGTTGAGCCGCCCTTCTGGTTCGATGCCTATTTTTTTAACAGATGCCTAACGGTGAGGTCAAATGTTCTTCTCAACTTCGCGTTGAGTCGGCCTTCGGATTTGATGGTTGTTTGTTTAACAAATGCTTGACAGTGAAGTCAAATGTTCCTCTCAACTTCATGTTGCGCCGACCTTCAGGTTCGATGCTTGTTTGTTTAACAGATGCCTGACAGCGAAGTCAGATGTTCCTCTCAACTTCGTGTTGAGCCGGCCTTCGGGTTCGATGCCTGTTTGTTTGACAGATGCCTGACAGCGAGGTCAGATGTTCTTATCAACTTCGGGTTGAGCCGGCCTTCGGGTTCGATGCCTGTTTGTTTAACAGATGCCTGACAGCGAAGTCAGATGTTCTTATCAACTTCAGGTTGAGCCGCCCTTCGGGTTCGATGCCTGTTTGTTTAAGAGATGCCTGACGGCGAGGTCATATGTTCTTATCAACTTCAAATTGAGTCGGCCTTCGAGTTCGATGCCTGTTTGTTTAATAGATGCCTAACGGTGAAGTCAGATGTTCTTATCAACTTCGGGTTGAGTCGCCCTTCAGGTTCGATGCTTGTTTGTTTAACAGATGTTTGAAAGCGAGGTCAGATGTTCTTCTCAACTAAGGGTTCAGACGGCCTTCGGGTTTGATGCCTAATTTTTTAATAGATGCCTGGCGGCGAGGTCAGATGTTTTTCTCAACTTTGGATTGAGCTGGCCTTCTGGTTTCACACCTTTTTGTTTAACAGATGCCTGACAGCGAGGTCAGATTTTCCTCTCAACTTCGTGTTGAGCCTATCTTTGGGTTCGATGCCTGTTTGTTTAACAGATGCCTGGCAGCTAGGTCAGATGTTCTTCTCAACTGCGGGTTGAGCCGGCCTTCGGGTTTGATTTCTGCTTGTTTACTTAATGCATGGAAGCAAGGTCGGATGTTCTTCTAAACTTCGGGTTGAGCCGCCCTTCGGGTTCGATACCTGTTTATTTAACAGATCCCTGACGGTGAGGTCAGATGTTCTTCTCAACTTCAAGTTGAGTCGGCCTTTGGGTTCGATGCCTTTTTGTTTAACAGATGTTTGACGGTGAGGTCAGATGTTCTTCTCAATTAAGGATAGAGACGGCCTTCGGGTTCGACGCCTGTTTGTTTAACAGATGCCTAACGGTGAGGTAAAATGTTCTTATCAACTTTGGGTTGAGCCGGCCTTCAAGTTCGATGCCTGTTTATTTAACAGATGCCTAACGGCGAATTCATATGTTCTTATCAACTTCGGGTTCGATGCTTGTTTGTTTAACAGATGTTTGACAGCGAGGTTAGATGTTCTTCTCAACTAAGGGTTCAGACGGCCTTGGGGTTCGATGCCTGTTTGTTTAACAAATGCCTGACGGCGAGGTCAGATGTTCTTATCACCTTCGGGTTGAGCCGGCTTTCGAGTTCGATGCCTGTTTGTTTAACAGATGCCTGACGGCAGGTCAGATGTTCTTATCAACTTCGGGTTGAGCCGCCCTTCGGGTTCGATGCTTGTTTGTTTAAGAGATGCCTGGCAGTGAGGTCATATGTTCTTATCAACTTCGGGTTGAGCCGGCCTTCGGGTTCGATGCCTGTTTGTTTAACAGATTCTTGACGGCGAAGTCAGATGTTCTTATCAACTTCGGATTGAGTCTCCCTTCGGGTTCGATGCTTGTTTGTTTAACAGATGTTTGACAGCGAGGTCAGATGTTCTTCTCAACTAAGGGTTCAGACGGCCTTCAGGTTTGATGCCAAATTTCTTAACAGATGCCTGACAGCGAGGTCAGATGTTCTTCTCAACTTCGGATTGAGCCGGCCTTCTGGTTTCACACCTTTTTGTTTAACAGATGCCTGACGGCGAGGTCAGATGTTCCTCTCAACTGCGGGTTGAGCCGGCCTTCGGGTTTGATTCCTGCTTGTTTAACTAATGTCTGGAAGCGAGGTCGGATGTTCTTCTCAACTTTGGGTTGACCCGCCCTTAGGGTTCGATGCCTGTTTATTTAACAGATACCTGACAGTGAGGTCAGATGTTCTTCTCAACTTCAGGTTGAACCGGCCTTCGTATTTGATGCCTGTTCGTTTAAAAAATTCTTGACAGTGAAGTCAAATGTTCCTCTCGACTTCCTGTTGAGCCGACCTTCAGGTTCGATGCCTGTTTGTTAAACAGATGCCTGACAGCGAGGTCAGATTTTCCTCTCAATATCATGTTGAGCCGGACTTTGGGTTCGATGCCTGTTTGTTTAACAGATGCCTGACGGTGAGGTCAGATGTTCTTATCAACTTCGGGTTGAGTCGGCCTTCGGGTTCGATGCCTGTTTGTTTAACAGATACCTGACGGTGAAGTCAGATGTTCTTCTCAACTTCGGGTTAAGCCACCCTTCGGGTTAGATGCCTGTTTGTTTAACAGTTGCCTGATGGTGAGGTCAGATGATCTTCTCAACTTCAAGTTGAGCCGGACTTCGGGTTCGATGCCTATTTGTTTAACAGATGTTTGATGGCGAGGTCATATTTTCTTCTCAATTAAGGATTGAGACGGACTTCTGGTTTGATTCCTGTTTGTTTAACAGATGCCTAACGGCGAGGTCAAATGTTCTTATCAACTTCGGGTTGAGCCGGCCTTCGGGTTCGATGCTTGTTATAACAGATGCCTGACGGCGAAGTCAGATGTTCTTATCAACTTCGGGTTGAGCCGCCCTTCGGGTTCGATGCCGGTTTGTTTAACAGATGCCTGACGGCGAGGTCAGATGTTCTTCTCAACTTTGGGTTGAGCCGACCTTCGGGTTCGATGCTTGTTATAACAGATGCCTGACGGCGAAGTCAGATGTTCTTATCAACTTCGGGTTGAGCCGCCCTTCGGGTTCGATGCCGGTTTGTTTAACAGATGCCTGACGGCGAGGTCAGATGTTCTTCTCAACTTCGGGTTGAGCCGGCCTTCGGATTTGATGCTTGTTTGTTTACCAAATGCTTGACAGTGAAGTCAAATGTTCCTCTCAACTTCATGTTGAGCCGACCTTCAGGTTCGATGCCTGTTTGTTTAACAGATGCCTGACGGGGATGTCAGATTTTCCTCTCAACATCGTGTTGAGCCGGCCTTCGGGTTCGATGCCTGTTTGTTTAACAAATGCCTGACGGCGAGGTCAGATGTTCTTATCAACTTCGGGTTGAGCCGGCCTTCGGGTTCGATGCCTGTTTGTTTAAAAGATGCCTGACAGCGACGCCAGATGTTCTTATCAACTTCGGGTTGAGCTGCCCTTCGGGTTCGATGCTTGTTTGTTTAAGAGATGCTTGACAACGAGGTCATATGTTCTTATCAACTTTGGGTTGATCCACCCTTCGGGTTCGATGCCTGTTTGTTTAACAGATGCCTGACGGTGACGTCAGATGCTCCTCTCAACTTCAAGTTGAGCCGGCCTTCGGGTTCGATGCATATTTGTTTAACAGATGTTTGACGGCGAGGTCAGATGTTCTTCTCAATTAAGGATTGAGACGGCCTTCGGGTTCGATGCCTGTTTGTTTAACAGATTCCTGACGGCGAGGTCAAATGTTCTTCTCAACTTCGCGTTGAACCGGCCTTCGGGTTCGATGCCTGTTTGTTTAACAGATGCCTGGCAGAGAGGTCTAATGTTCTTATCAACTTCGGCTTGAGCCTCCCTTCAGGTTTGATTCCTGTTTATTTAACAGATGCCTGACGATGAGATCAGATGTTCTTCTCAACTTCGGGTTGAGCCGGGCTTCGGGTTCGATACCTTTTTGTTTAACAGATGCCTGACGGCGAGGTCAGATGTTCTTATCAACTTCGAGTTGAGCCGGCCTTTCGGGTTCGATGCCTGTTTATTTAACAGATGCCTGACGGCGAAGTTAGATGTTCTTATCAACTTTGGGTTGAGCCGCCCTTCGGGTTCAATGCTTGTTTATTTAATAGATGCCTGACGATGAGGTCATATGTTCTTCTCAACTTCGGGTTGAGCCCGCCTTCGGATTTGATGCCTGTTTGTTCAACAAATGCTTGATAGTGAAGTCAAATGTTCCTCTCAACTTCACGTTGAGCCGACCTTCGGGTTCGATGCCTGTTTGTTTAACACATGCCTGACGGCGAGGTCAGATGTTCTTCTCAACTTCGGGTTGAGCCGGCCTTCGGATTTGATGCTTGTTTGTTTAATAGATGCTTGACAGTGAAGTCAAATCATCCTTTCAACTTCATGTTGAGCCAACCTTCAGGTTCGATGCCTGCTTGTTTAACAGATGCTTGACGGCGAGGTGAGATGTTCTTCTCAATTTCGGGTTGAGCCGGCATTCGAGTTCCACGCCTTTTTGTTTAACAGATGCCTGATAGCAAGGGCAGATGTTCTTCTCAACTTCGGGTTGAGTCGGCCTTTGGGTTCGATGCCTGTTTGTTTAACATATGTCTAACGGGTAGGTTAGATGTTCTTCTCAACTTCGGGTTAAGTCGGCCTTCGGGTTCGATTCCTGTTTGTTTAACTAATGCCTGGCAGCGAGGTCGGATGTTCTTCTCAACTTCGGGTTGAGTCAGCCTTTGGGTTTGATGCTTGTTTGTTTAACTAATGCTTGATGGGGAGGTCAGATGTTCCTCTCAACTTCAAATTGAGCCAGCCTTCGGGTTCGATGCCTATTTGTTTAACAGATGTTTGACGTCGAGGTCAGATGTTCTTCTCAATTAAGGATTGAGACAGCCTTCGTGTTCGATGCCTGTTTGTTTAACAGATGCCTGACAGCGAGGTCAAATGTTCTTCTGAACTACGAGTTGAGTCGGCCTTCGGGTTCGATGCCTGTTTGTTTAACAGATGCCGAACGAAGAGGTCTAACGTTCTTATCAACTTTGGGTTGATCCGCCCTTCAAGTTCGATGCCTGTTTGTTTAACAGAAGCCTGACGGTGAGGTCAGATGTTCCTCTCAACTTCAAGTTGAGCCGGCCTTCGGGTTCGATGCATGTTTGTTTAACAGATGTTTGACGGCGAGGTCAGATGTTCTTCTCAATCAAGGATGGAGAGGGCCTTCGGTTTCGATGCCTATTTGTTTACCAGATGCCTGACGGCGAGGTCAAATGTTCTTCTCAACTTCGTGTTGAGCCGGCCTTCGGGTTCGATGCCTGTTTGTTTAACAGATGCCTGGCGAAGAGGTTTAATGTTCTTATCAACTTCGGGTTGAGCCGCCCTTCAAGTTTGATGCCTATTTATTTAACAGATGCCTGACGGTGAGGTCAGATGTTCTTCTCAACTTCGGGTTGAGCCGGCCTTCGGGTTCGATGCCTGTTTGTTTAACAGATGCCTGACGGCGAGGTCAGATGTTCTTATCAACTTCAGGTTGAGCCGGCCTTCGGGTTCGATGCCTGTTTGTTTAACAGATGCCTGGCGGCGAAGTCAGATGTTCTTATCAACTTCGGGTTGAGCCGCCCTTCGGGTTCGATGCCTGTTGTTTTAATAGATGCCTGACGGTGAGGTCAGATGTTCTTCTCAACTTCGGGTTTAGCCGGCCTTCAAATTTGATGCCTGTTTGTTTAACAGATGCTTGACAGTGAAGCCAAATGTTCCTCTCAACTTCACATTGAGCCGACCTTCGGGTTCGATGCCTGTTTGTTTAACACATGCCTGACAGCGAGGTCAGATGTTCCTCTCAACTTTGTGTTAAGCCGACCTTCGGGTTCGATGCCTGTTTGTTTAATAGTTACCTGACGGCGAGGTCAGATGTTCTTCTCAACTTTGTGTTGTACCGGCCTTCGGGTACGATGCATGCTTGTTTAACTAATGCCTGATGGGGAGTTCAGATGTTCCTCTCAACTTCGAGGTGAGCCGGCCTTCGGGTTCGATACCTGTTTGTTTAATAGATGTTTGATGGCGAGGTCAGATGTTCTTCTCTACTACGGAATGAGTCGGCCTTCAGGTTTCACACCTTTTTGTTTAACAGATGCCTGATGGCGAGGTCAGATGTTCTTCTCAACTTCGGGTTGAGCCGGCCTTTGGGTTCGATGCCTGTTTGTTTAACAGATGCCAGGCGGCTAGGTTAGATGTTCTTCTCAACTTCCGGGTGAGCCGGCCTTCGGGTTCGATTCCTGCTTGTTTAACTAATGCCTGGAAGCAAGGTCGGATGTTCTTCTCAACTTCAGGTTGAGTCGGCCATCAAATTCGATGTTTGTTTGTTTAACATATGCCAGACAGCGAGGTCAGATGTTCTTCTCAACTTTGCGTTGTGCCGGCCTTCGTGTTCGATGCCTGTTTGTTTAACTAATTCCTGTAGGGGAGGTCAGATGTTCCTCTCTACTTCAAGTTGAGTCGGCCTTCGGGTTCGATGGTTGTTTGTTTAATAGATGTTTGACGGCGAGGTCAGATGTTCTTCTCAATTAAGGATTGAGAGGGCCTTCGGGTTCGATGCCTGTTTGTTTAACTGATGCCTAACGGCGAGGTCAAATGTTCTTCTCAACTTCGGATTGAGCCGGCCTTTGGGTTCGATGCCTGTTTTTTTAACAGATGCCTGGCGGAGAGGTCTAATATTCTTATCAACTTCGGATTGAGCCGCCCTTCGGGTTCGATGCCTGTTTGTTTAACAGATGCCTCACGGTGAGGTCAGATGTTCCTCTCAACTTCATGTTGAGCCGACCTTCAGGTTTGATGCCTGTTTGTTTAAAAGATGCCTGACGTCGATGTCAGATGTTCCTCTCAACTTCGTGTTGAACCGGCCTTCGTGTTCGATGCCTGTTTGTTTAACAGATGCCTGACGGGGAGGTCATACGTTCTTCTCAACTTCGACGAGGTCAGATATTCTTCTCAACTTCGGGTTGAGTCGACCTTTGGGTTCGATGCCTGTTTGTTTAACAAATGCCTGGCGGCTAGGTCAGATGTTCTTCTCAATTTCGGGTTGAGCCGACCTTCGGGTGCGATTCCTGTTTAATTAACTAATGCCTGGCATTAAGTTCGGATGTTCTTCTCAACTTCGGGTTGAGTTGACCATCAAATTCGATGCCTGTTTGGTTAACATATGCCTGACAGCGAGGTCACTTGTTCTTCTCAACTTCGTGTTGTGCCCGCCTTTGGGTTCCATGCCTGTTTTTTTAACTAATGCCTGTTTGTTTAACTAATGCCTGGCAGCGAGGTCGGATGTTCTTCTCAACTTCGGGTTGAGACGACCATCAAATTCGATGCCTGTTTGTTTAACATATTCCTGACAGCAACGTCAGATGTTCTTCTCAACTTCGTGTTGTTTCGGCCTTCGGGTTCGATGCCTGTTTGATTAACTAATGCATGGTGGGGAGGTCAGATGTTCCTCTCAACTTTAAGTTGAACCGGCTTTCGGGTTCGATGCCTGTTTATTTAACAGATGTTTGATGGCGAGGTCAGATGTTTTTCTCAATTTAGGATTGAGACGGCCTTCGGGTTCGATGCCTGTTTGTTTAACAGATGCCTGACGACGAGGTCAAATGTTCTTCTCAACTTCGGCTTGAGCCGCCCTTCGGGTTCGATGCCTGTTTGTTTAACAGATGCCTGACAGTGAGGTCAGATGTTCTTTACAACATCGGGTTGAGCCGGCCTTCGGATTTGATGCCTGCTTGTTTAACAGATGCTTGACAGTGAAGTCAAATGTTCCTCTCAACTTCACATTGAGGCTACCTTCAGGTTCAATGCCTAACAGCGACGTCAGATGTTCCTCTCAACTTCGTGTTGAGCCGGCCTTCGGGTTCGATGCCTGTTTGTTTAAGAGATTCCTGACGGTGAGGTCTAATGTTCTTATCAACTTCGGGTTGAGTCGCCCTTCGGGTTCGATGCCTGTTTGTTTAACAGATGCCTGACGGTGAGGTTAGATGTTCTTCTCAACTTCGGGTTGAGCCGGCCTTCGGATTTGATGCCTGTTTGTTTAACAGATGCTTGACAGTGAAGTCAAATGTTCCTCTCAACTTCATGTTGAGCCGACCTTCAGGTTCGATGCCTGTTTGTTTAACAGATGCCTGACAGTGATGTCAGATGTTCTTCTCAACTTTGTGTTATGCCGACTTTCGGGTTCGATGCCTGTTTGTTTAACTAATGCCTGATGGGGAGGTCAGATGTTCCTCTAAACTTCAAGTTGGCCGGCCTTCGGGTTTGATATCTGTTTGTTTAACAGATGTTTGACGACAAGGTCAAATGTTCTTCTCAATTAAGGATTGAGACGACCTTCGGGTTCGATGCCTGTTTGTTTAACAGATGCCTGACAGCCAGGTAAAATGTTCGTCCCAACTTCGGGTTGAGCCGGCCTTCGGGTTCGATGACTGTTTGTTTAACAGATGCCTGACAGTGAGGTTAGATGTTCTTTTCAACATCGGGTTAAGCCGGCCTTCGGATTTGATGCCTGCTTGTTTATCAGATGCTTGACAGTGAAGTCAAATGTTCTTCTCATTTTCATATTGAGGCTACCTTCAGGTTCGATGCCTGACAGCGACGTCAGATGTTCCTCTCAACTTCGTGTTGAGTCGGCCTTCGGGTTCGATGCCTGTTTGTTTAAGAGATTCCTGACGGTGAGGTCTAATGTTCTTATCAACTTCGGGTTGAGCCGCCCTTCGGGTTCGATGCCTGTTTGTTTAACAGATGCCTGACGGTGAGTTCAGATGTTCTTCTCAACTTCGGGTTGAGCCGGCCTTCGGATTTGATGCCTGTTTGTTTAACAGATGCTTGACAGTGAAGTCAAATGTTCCTCTCAACTTCATGTTGAGCCGACCTTCAGGTTCGATGCCTGTTTGTTTAACAGATGCCTGACAGTGAGGTCAGATGTTCTTCTCAACTTTGTGTTATGCCGACTTTCGGGTTCGATGCCTGTTTGTTTAACTAATGCCTGATGGGGAGGTCAGATGTTCCTCGAAACTTCAAGTTGGTCGGCCTTCGGGTTTGATATCTGTTTTTTTAACAGATGTTTGACGGCGAGGACTGATGTTCTTCTCAATTAAGGATTGAGACGGCCTTCGGGTTCGATGCCTGTTTGTTTAACAGATGCCTGACAGCCAGGTAAAATGTTCTTCCCAACTTCGGGTTGAGCCGGCCTTCGGGTTCGATGCCTGTTTGTTTAACAGATGCCTGGAAGAGAGGTCTAATGTTCTTATCAACTTTGGGTTGAGCCGCCCTTCGGGTTCGATTCCTGTTTGTTTAACAGATGTCTGACGGTGAGGTCTGATTTTCTTCTCAACTTCGGGGTTAGTCAGCCTTCAGATTTGATGCCTGTTTGTTTAACAGATGCTTGATAGTGAAGTCAAATGTTCCTCTCAACTTCATGTTGAGCCGACCTTCAGGTTCGATGCCTGACGGTGAGGTCAGATGTTCCTCTCAACTTCGTGTTGAGCCGGCCTTCGGGTTCGATGCCTATTTGTTTAAGAGATGCCTGACGGCAAGGTCAGATGTTCTTATCAACTTTGAGCTGAGCCACCCTTCAGGTTCAATGCATGTTTGTTTAACAGATACCTGACGGTGAGGTCAGATGTTCTTATCAACTTTGAGCTGAGCCACCCTTCAGGTTCGATGCCTGTTTGTTTAACAGATGCCTGACGGTGAGGTCAGATGTTCCTCTCAACTTCGTGTTGAGCCGGCCTTCGGGTTCGATGCCTATTTGTTTAAGAGATGCCTGACGGCAAGGTCAGATGTTCTTATCAACTTTGAGCTGAGCCACCCTTCAGGTTCAATGCCTGTTAATTTAACAGATACCTGACGCTGAGGTTAGATGTTCTTCTCAACTTCGGGTTGAGTAGGCCTTCGGGTTTGATGTCTATTTGTTTAACAGATGTTTGACAGCGAAGTCAAATCTTCCTCTCAACTTCATGTTGAGCCGACCTTCGGGTTCGATGCCTGTTTGTTTAACAGATCCCTGACAGTGAGGTCAGATGTTCTTCTCAACTTCGTGTTATGCCGACTTTCGGGTTCGATGCCTGTTTGTTTAACTAATGCCTGATGGGAAGGTCAGATGTTCCTCTAAACTTCAAGTTGGCCGGCCTTCGGGTTTGATACCTGTTTGTTTAACAGATGTTTGACGGCGAGGTCAGATGTTCTTCTCAATTAAGGATTGAGACGGCCTTCGGGTTCGATGCCTGTTTGTTTAACAGATGCCTGAACGCCAAGTAAAATGTTCTTCCCAACTTCGGGTTGAGCCGGCCTTCGGGTTCGATGCCTGTTTGTTTAACAGATGCCTGGAAGAGAGTTCTAATGTTCTTATCAACTTCGGGTTGAGCCGCCCTTCGGGTTCGATTCCTGTTTGTTTAACAGATGTCTGACGGTGAGGTCTGATGTTCTCCTCAACTTCGGGTTGAGTCGGCCTTCAGATTTGATGCCTGTTTGTTTAACAGATGCTTGATAGTGAAGTCAAATGTTCCTCTCAACTTCATGTTGAGCCGACCTTCAGGTTCGATGCCTGTTTGTTTAACAGATGCCTGACGGTGAGGTCAGATGTTCCTCTCAACTTCGTGTTGAGCCGGCCTTAGGGTTCGATGCCTGTTTGTTTAAGAGATGCCTGACGGCAAGGTCAGATGTTCTTATCAACTTCGAGATGAGCCACCCTTCGGGTTCAATGCCTGTTTGTTTAACAGATACCTGACGGTGAGGTCAGATGTTCTTCTCAACTTTGGGTTGAGCCGGCCTTCGGGTTTGATGTCCGTTTGTTTAACAGATGCTTGACAGTGAAGTCAAATGTTCCTCTCAACTTCATGTTGAGCCGACCTTCGGGTTCGATGCCTGTTTGTTTAACAGATGTCTGACGACGAAGTCAGATGTTCCTCTCAACTTCGTGTTGAGCCGACCTTCGGGTTCGATGCCTGTTTGTTTAACAGATGCCTGACGGCAAGGTCAGATGTTCTTATCAACTTTGGGATGAGCCGCCTTTCGGGTTCTATGCCTGTTTGTTTAACAGATGCCTGACGGTGAGGTCAGATGTTCTTCTCAACTTCGGGTTGAGCCGGCCTTCTGATTTGATGCCTGTTTGTTTAACAGATGCTTGATAGTGAAGTCAAATGTTCCTCTCAACTTCATGTTGAGCCGACCTTCGGGTTCGATGCGTGTTTGTTTAACAAATGTCTGACGACGAGGTCAGATGTTCCTCATAACTTCGAGTTGATCCGGCCTTCGGGCTCGATGCCTATTGGTTTAACAGATGCCTGACGGCGAGGTCAGATGTTCTTATCAATTTCGGGTTGAGCCGCCATTCGGGTTTGATGCCTGTTTGTTTAACAGATGCCTGACAGTGAGGTCAGATGATCTTCTCAACATCGGGTTGAGCCGGCCTTTGGATTTGATGCCTGCTTGTTTAACAGATGCTTGACAGTGAAGTCAAATGTTCCTCTCAACTTCATATTAAGCCGACCTTCAGGTCCGATGCCTGACAGCGAGGTCAGATGTTCCTCTCAACTTCGTGTTGAGCCGGCCTTCGGGTTCGATGCCTGATTGTTTAATAGATGCCTGACGGTGAGGTCAGATGTTCTTCTCAACTTCGGGTTGAGCCGACTCTCGGATTTGATGCCTGTTTGTTTAATAGATGCCTGACAGTGAAGTCAAATTTTCCTCTCAACTTCATGTTGCGCCGACCTTCAGGTTCGATGCCTGTTTGTTTAACAAATGCCTGACGGCGAGGTCATATGTTCCTCTCAACTTCGTGTTGAGCCGGTCTTCGGGTTCGATGCCTGTTTGTTTAACAGATGCCTGACGGCGAGGTATGATGTTCTTATCAACTTCGGGTTGAGCCGCCCTTCGGGTTCGATGCCTGTTTGTTTAATAGATGTTTGACAGCGAGGTCAGATGTTCTTCTCAACTAAGGGTTAAGACGACCTTCGGGTTTGATGCATGTTTGTTTAACAGATGCCTGACGGCGAGGTCAGATTTTCTTCTCAACTTCAGGTTGAGCCGGCCTTCGGGTTCCACACCTTTTTGTTTAACAGATGTCTGCCGGCAAGGTCAGATGTTGTTCTCAACTTCGGGTTGAGCCGGCCTTCGGGTTCGATGCTTGTTTGTTTAACAGATGCCTGGCGGCTTGGTCAGATTTTCTTCTCAACTTCGTGTTGAGCCGGCCTTTGGGTTCGATGCTTGTTTGTTTAACAGATGCCTGGCGGCTTGGTCAGATGTTATTCGCAACTTCGGGTTGAGCCGGCCTTCGGGTTTGATTCCTGTTTGTTTAACTAATGCCTGGCAGCGAGGTCGGATGTTCTTCTCATCTTCGGGTTGAGTCAGCCACCAATTTCGATGCTTGTTTGTTTAACATATGCCTGACAGTGAGTTCGATGCCTGTTTATTTAACTAATGCCTGATGGGGAGGTCAGATGTTCCTCTAAACTTCAAGTTGGCCGGCCTTCGGGTTTGATACCTGTTTGTTTAACAGATGTTTGACGACGAGGTCAGATGTTCTTCTCAATTAAGGATTGAGATGGCCTTCGGGTTTGATGCCTGTTTGTTTAACAGATACCTGACGACGAGGTAAGATGTTCTTCCCATCTTCGGGTTGAGCCGGCCTTCGGGTTCGATGCCTGTTTGTTTAACAGATGCCTGGAAGAGAGGTCTAATGTTCTTATCAACTTCGGGTTGAGCCGCCCTTCGGGTTCGATTCCCTTTTTGTTTAACAGATGTCTGACGGTGAGGTCTGATGTTCTTCTCAACTTCGGGTTGAGTCGGCCTTCAGATTTGATGCCTGTTTGTTTTACAGATGCTTGAAAGTGAAGTCAAATGTTCCTCTCAACTTCATGTTGAGCCGACCTTCGGGTTCGATGCCTATTTGTTTAATAGATGCCTGACGGCGAAGTCAGATGTTCCTCTCAACTTCGTGTTGAGCCGACCTTCAGGTTCGATGCCTGTTTGTTTATCAGATGCCTGACGGTGAGGTCAGATGTTCTTATCAACTACTGGCTGAGCCGCCCTTCGGGTTCAATGCCTGTTTGTTTAACAGATACCTGATGGTGAGGTCAGATGTTCTTCTCAACTTCGGGTTGAGCCGGCCTTCGGGTTTGATGTCTGTTTTTTTAACAGATGCTTGACAGTGAAGTCAAATGTTCCTCTCAACTTCATGTTGAGCCGACCTTCGGGTTCGATGCCTGTTTATTTAACAGATGCCTGACGACGAGGTCAGATGTTCCTCTCAACTTCGTGTTGAGCCGACCTTCGGGTTCGATGCCTGTTTGTTTAATAGATGCCTGACGGCAAGGTCAGATGTTCTTATCAACTTTGGGATGAGCCGCCTTTTGTGTTCTATGCCTGTTTGTTTAACAGATGCCTGACGGTGAGGTCAGATGTTCTTCGCAACTTCGGATTGATCCGGCCTTCGGATTTGATGCCTGTTTGTTTAACAGATGCTTGACAGTGATGTCAAATGTTCCTCTCAACTTCATGTTGAGCCGAACTTCGGGTTCGATGCCTGTTTGTTTAACAAATGTCTGACGACGAGGTCAGATGTTCCTCACAACTTCGTGTTGAGCCGGCCTTCGGGTTCGATGCCTATTTGTTTAACAGATGCCTGACGGCGAGGTCAGATGTTCTTATCAACTTCGGGTTGAGCCACCCTTCGGGTTCGATCCCTGTTTGTTTAACAGATGTCTGACGATGAGGTCAGATCTTCATCTCAACTTTGGGTTGAGTCGGCATTTGGATTTGATGCATGTTTGTTTAACAGATGCTTGACAGTGAAGTCAAATGTTCCTCTCAACGTCATATTGAGCTGACGTTCGGGTTCGATGCCTATTTGTTTAACAGATGCCTGACGGCAAGGTCAGATTTTCCTCTCAACTTCGTGTTGAGCCGGCCTTTGGGTTCGATACCTGTTTATTTAACAGATGCTCGATGGCGAGGTCAGATGTTCTTCTCAACTTCGTGTTGTGCCAGACTTCGTGTTCGATGCCTGTTTGTTTAACTATAGCCAGATGGGGAGGTCAGATGTTCCTCCCAACTTCAAGGTGAGCCGGCCTTCGGGTTTGATACCTCTATGTTTAACAGATGTTTGACAGCGAGGTCAGATGTTCTTCTCAACTACGGGTTGAGACGGCCTTCGTGTTTGATGCCTATTTGTTTATAAGATGCCTAACGGAGATGTCAGATGTTCTTCTCAACTTCGGGTTGAGCCGACCTTCGGGTTCGATTCCTGTTTGTTTAACTAATGCTTGGCAGTGAGGTCGGATCTTCTTCTCAACTTCAGTTGAGTCGGCCATCAAATTTGTTGCCTGTTTATTTAACATATGCCTAAGAGCGAGGTCAGATGTTCTTCTCAACTTCGTGTTGTGCCGGCCTTCGGGTTCGATGCCTGTTTGTTTAACTAATGCCTGATGGGGAGGTCAGATGTTCCTCTCAACTTCAAGTTGAGCCGACCTTCGGGTTCGATGCCTGTTTGTTTAACAAATGTTTGACGTCGAGGTCAGATGTTCTTCTCAATTAAGGATTGTGACGGCCTTCAGGTTTGATTCCTGTTTGTTTAACAGATGTCTGACGGCGAGGTCAAATGTTCTTCTCAACTTCGGGTTGAGCCGGCCTTCGGGTTTGATGCCTGTTTGTTTAACAGATGCCTAGCGGAGAGATCTAATGTTCTTATCAACTTCGGGTTGAGCCACCCTTCGGGTTCGATGCCTGTTTGTTTAATAGATGCCTGACGGTGATGTCAAATGTTCTTCTCAACTTTGGGTTGAGCCGACCTTCGGATTTGATGCCTGTTTGTTTAACAGATGCTTGACAGTGAAGTCAAATGTTCGTCTCAACTTCATGTTGAGCCGACCTTCGGGTTCGATGCCTATTTGTTTAACATATGTCTGACGGCGGGGTCAGATGTTCCTCTCAACTTCGTGTTGAGCCGACCATCGGGTTCGATGCTTGTTTGTTTAACAGATGCCTGACAGTGAGGTTAGATGTTCTATTTAACTTCGGGTTGAGCGGGCCTTCGAATTTGATTCCTGTTTGTTTAACAGATGCTTGAGAGTGAAGTCAAATTTTCCTCTCAACTTCATGTTGAGCTTACCTTCGGGTTCGATGCTTGTTTTTTTAATAGATGCCTGACGGTGAGATCAGATGTTCCTCTCAACTTAGTGTTGAGCCGGCCTTCGAGTTCGATGCCTGTTTGTTTAACAGATGCCTGACGGCGAGGTCAGATGTTCTTATCAACTTTGGGATGAGCCGTCGTTCGGGTTCTATGCTTGTTTGTTTAACAGATGCCTGACAGTGAGGTCGGATGTTCTTCTCAACTTCGGGTTGAGTCGGGCATCAAATTCGATGTCTGTTTATTTAACATATGCCTGACAACGAGGTCAGATGTTCTTCTCAACTTCGTGTTGTGCCGGCCTTCGGGTTCGATGGCTGTTTGTTTAACTAATTCCTGATAGGGAGGTCAGATGTTCCTCTCAACCTCAAGTAAAGCCGGCATTTGGGTTCAATGCTTGTTTGTTTAACAGGTGTTTGACAGATGTTCTTCTCAATTAAGGATTTAGAGGGCCTTCGGGTTCGATGCATGTTTGCTTAATAGATGCCTGACGGCGAGGTCAAATGTTCTTCTCAACTTCGGGTTGAGCCAGCCTTCGGGTTCGATGCTTGTTTGTTTAACAGATGCCTGGAGGAGAGGTCTAATGTTCTTATCAACTTCGGGTTGAGCCGCCCTTCGGATTCGATGCCTGTTTGTTTAACAGATGACTGACGGTGAGGTCAGATGTTCCTCTCAACTTCATGTTGAGACGACCTTCAGGTTCGATGACTGTTTGTTTAACAGATGCCTGATGGCGAGGTTAGATGTTCTTATCAACTTCGGGTTAAGCCGCCCTTCTGGTTCGATGCCTGTTTGTTTAACAGATGCCTGACAGCGAGGTCAGATGTTCTTATCAACTTCGGGTTGAACCGGCCTTCGGTTAGATGCCTGTTTGTTTAACAGATGCCTGACGGTGAGGTCAGATGTTCTTATCAACTTCGGGTTGAGCCGCCCTTCGGGTTCGATGCCTGCTTGTTTAACAGATGTTTGACGGCAAGGTCAGATGTTCTTCTCAACTAAGGGTTGAGACGACCTTCGGGTTTGATGCATGTTTGTTTAACAGATGCCTGACGGCGAGGTCAGATTTTCTTCTCAACTTCGGGTTGAGCCGGCCTTCGGGTTCCACACCTTTTTCTTTAACAGATGCCTGCCGACGAGGTCAGATGTTCTTCTCAACTTCGGGTTGAGCTGGCCTTTGGGTTCGATGCCTGTTTGTTTAACGGATGCCTGGCAGCTAGGTCAGATGTTATTCTCAACTTTGGGTTGAGCAGGCCTTCGGGTTCGATTCCTGTTTGTTTAACTAATGCCTGGCAGCGAGGTCGGATGTTCTTCTCAACTTCGGGTTGAGTCAGCCACCAATTTCGATGCTTGTTTGTTTAACATATGCCTGACAGTGAGGTCAGATGTTCTACTCAACTTCGTGTTGTGTGGGCTTTCGGGTTCGATGCCTGTTTGTTTAACTAATGCCTGATGGGGAGGTCAGATGTTCCTCTAAACTTTAAGTTGGCCAGCCTTCGGGTTTGATACCTTTTGTTTAACAGATGTTTGACGGCGAGGTCAGATGTTCTTCTCAATTAAGGATTGAGATGGCCTTCGGGTTCGATGCCTGTTTATTTAACAGATGCCTGACGGCGAGGTAAAATGTTCTTCCCATCTTCGGGTTGAGCCGGCCTTCGGGTTCGATGCCTGTTTGTTTAACAGATGCCTGGAAGAGAGGTCTAATGTTCTTATCAACTTCGGGTTGAGACGTACTTCGGGTTCCTGTTTGTTTAACAGATGTTTGACGGTGAGGTATGATGTTCTTCTCAACTTCGGGTTGAGTCGGCCTTCGGATTTGATGTCTGTTTGTTTAACAGATGCTTGACAGTGAAGTCAAATGTTCCTCTCAACTTCATGTTGAGCCGACCTTCAGGTTCGATGTCTGTTTGTTTAACAGATGCCTGACGGTGAGGTCAGATGTTCCTCTCAACTTCGTGTTGAGCCGGCCTTCGGGTTCGATGCCTGTTTGTTTAAGAGATTCCTGACGGCAAGGTCAAATATTCTTATCAACTTCGGGTTGAGCCGGTCTTCGGGTTTGATGTTTGTTTGTTTAACAGATGCTTGACAGTGAAGTCAAATGTTCCTCTCAACTTCATGCTGAGCCGACCTTCGGGTTCGATGCATGTTTGTTTAACAGATGCCTGACGGCGGGGTCAGATGTTCCTCTCAACTTCGTGTTGAGCCGACCTTCGGGTTCAATGCTCGTTTGTTTAACAGATGCCTGTCGGCATGGTCAGATATTCTTATCAACTTTGGGATGAGCCGCCTTTCGTGTTCTAAGCCTGTTTGTTTAACAGATGCCTGACGGTAAGGTCAGATGTTCTTCTTAACTTCGGGTTGATCCGGCCTTCGGGTTTGATGCCTATTTGTTTAACAGATGCCTGACGGCGAGGTCAGATGTTCTTATCAACTTCGGGTTGAGCCGCCCTTCGGGTTCGATACCTGTTTGTTTAACAGATGTCTGACGATGAGGTCAGATCTTCATCTCAACTTCGGGTTGACTCAGCATTTGATTTGATGCATGTTTGTTTAACAGATGCTTGACAGTGAAGTCAAATGTTCCTCTCAACGTCATGTTGAGCCGACCTTCGGGTTCGATCCCTGTTTGTTTTACAGATGCCTGATGGCGAGGTCAGATGTTCCTCTCAACTTCGTGTTGAGCCGGCCTTCGGGTTCGATACCTGTTTGTTTAACAGATGCTCGATGGTGAGGTCAGGTGTTCTTCTCAACTTCGTGTTGTGCCGGACTTCGTGTCTGATGCCTATTTGTTTAACTATAGCCTGAGTGGGAGGTCAGATGTTCCTCCCAACTTCAAGGTGAGCCGGCCTTCGGGTTTGATACCTCTTTGTTAAACAGATGTTTGACAGCGAGGTCAGATGTTCTTCTCAACTAAGGGTTGAGACGGCCTTCGTGTTTGATGCCTATTTGTTTAGCAGATGCCTGACGGCGAGGTCAGATGTTCTTCTCAACTTCGGGTTAAGCCCACCTTCGGGTTCGATTCCTGTTTGTTTAACTAATGCCTGGCAGCGACGTCGGATGTTCTTCTCAACTTCAGTTGAGTCGGCCATCAAATTTGTTGCCTGTTTATTTAACATATGCCTATGAGCAAGGTCAGATGTTCTTCCTAACTTCGTGTTGTGTCGGCCTTCGGGTTCGATGCCTGTTTTTTTAACTAATGCCTTATGGGTAGGTCAGATGTTCCTCTCAACTTCAAGTTGAGCCGATCTTCGGGTTCGATTCCCTATTGTTTAACAGATGTTTGACGTCGAGGTCAGATGTTCTGCTCAATTAAGGATTGTGACGGCCTTCGGGTTCGATTCCTATTTGTTTAACAGATGTCTGACGGCAAGGTCAAATGTTCTTCTCAAATTCGGGTTGAGCCGACCTTCGGGTTTGATGTCTGTTTGTTTAACAGATGCCTAGCGAAGAGGTCTAATGTTCTTATCAACTTCGGGTTGGGCCGCCCTTCGGGTTCGATGCCTGTTGGTTTAACAGATTCCTGACGGTGAGGTCAGATGTTCTATTTAACTTCGGGTTGAGCCGGCCTTCGGATTTGATTCCTGTTTGTTTAACAGATGCTTGACAGTGAAGGCAAATTTTCCTCTCAACTTCATGTTGAGCCGACCTTCGAGTTCGATGCCTATTTGTTTAACAGATTCCTGACAGTAAGGTCAGATGTTCCTCTCATCTTCGTGTTGAGCCCGCCTTCGGGTTCGATGCCTGTTTGTTTAACAGATGCCTGATGGAGAGGTCAGATATTCTTATCAACTTTGGGATGAGCCGCCGTTCGGGTTCTATGCCTGTTTATTTAACAGATGCCTGACAGTGAGGTCGGATGTTCTTCTCAACTTCGGGTTTAGTCGGCCATCAAATTCGATGTCTGTTTGTTTAACATATGCCTGACAACAAGGTCAGATGTTCTTCTCAACTTCGTGTTGTGCCGGCCTTCGAGTTTGATGCCTGTTTGTTTAACTAATTCCTGATGGGGAGGTCAGATGTTCCTCTCAACTTCAAGTTGTGCCGGCCTTCGGGTTCAATGCTTGTTTGTTTAACAGATGTTTGACGGCGAGGTCAGATGTTCTTCTCAATTAAGGATTGAGAGGGCCTTCGGGTTCGATGCATGTTTGTTTAACAGATGCCTGACGGCGAGGTCAAATGTTCTTCTCAACTTCGGTTTGAGCCGGCCTTCGGGTTCGATGCCTGTTCGTTTAACTGATGCCTGGCGGAGAGGTCTAATGTTCTTATCAACTTCGGGTTGAGCCGCCCTTCGAGTTCGATGCCTGTTTGTTTAACAGATGCCTGAGAGTGAGGTCAGATGTTCTTCTCAACTTCGGGTTGAGCCGGCCTTCGGATTTGATGCCTGTTTGTTTAAGAGATCCTTGACAGTGAAGTCAAATGTTCCTCTCAACTTCATGTTGAGCCTACCTTCAGGTTCGATGACTGTTTGTTTAACAGATGCCTGACGGCGAGGTCAGATGTTCCTCTCAACTTCGTGTTGAGCCGGCCTTCGGGTTCGATGCCTGTTTGTTTAACAGATGCTTGACGGCGAGGTCAGATGTTCTTATCAACTTCGGGTTGTGCCGCCCTTCGGGTTCGATGCCTGTTTGTTTAACAGATGCCTGACGGTGAGGTCAGATGTTCTTATCAACTTCGGGTTGAGCCGCCCTTCGGGTTCGATGCATGTTTGTTTGACAGATGCCTGACGGCGAGGTCAGATGTTCTTATCAACTTTGGGATGAGCCACCCTTCGGGTTCGATGCCTGTTTCTTTATCAGATGCCTGACGCTGAGGTCAGATGTTCTTCTCAACTTCGGGTTGAGTCGGCCTTCAGATGTGATGCCTGTTTGTTTAACAGATGCTTGACCGTGAGGTCAAATGTTCCTCTCAACTTCATGTTTAGCCGACCTTCGGGTTCGATGCCTGTTTGTTTAACAAATACCTGACGACGAGGTCAAATGTTCCTCTCAACTTCGTGTTGAGCCGGCCTTCGGGTTTGATGCCTATTTGTTTAACAGATGCCTGACGGCGAGGTCAGATGTTCTTCTCAACTTCGGGTCGTGCCGCCCTTCGGGTTCGATGCCTGTTTGTTTAACTATAGCCTGATGGGGAGGTCAGATGTTCCTCTCAAATTCAAGGTGAGCCGGCCTTCGTGTTTTATACCTGTTTGTTTAATAGATGTTTAACGACGAGGTCAGATGTTCTTCTCAACTAAGGGTTGAGACGGCCTTCGTGTTTGATGCCTATTTGTTTAGCACATGCCTGACGGCGAGGTCAGATGTTCGTATCAACTTCGGGTTGAGCCAACCTTCAGGTTCGATTCCTTTTTGTTTAACTAATGTCTGGCAGCAAGGTCGGTTGTTCTTCTCAACTTTAGTTGAGTCGGCCATCAAATTTGTTGCCTGTTTGTTTAACATATGCCTGAGAGCGAGGTCAGATGTTCTTGTCAACTTCGTGTTGTGCCGGCCTTCGGGTTCGATGCCATTTTGTTTAACTAATGCCTGATGGGGAGATTAGATGTTCCTCTCAACTTCAAGTTTAGCCGGCCTTCAGGTTCGAGGCCTGTTTGTTTAACAAATGTTTGACATCGAGGTCAGATGTTCTTCTCAATTAAGGATTGTGACGGTCTTCGGGTTCGATGCCTGTTTGTTTAACAGATGCCTGACAGCGGCCTTCAACTTCGGGTTGAGCCAACCTTCCGGATTGATGCCTATTTGTTTAACAGATGCCTGGCGGAGCGGTCTAATGTTCTTATCAACTTTGGGTTGAGCCGCCCTTCGGGTTCGATGCCTGTTTGTTTAACAGATGCCTGACGGTGAGGTCAAATGTTCTTCTCAACTTCGGGCTGAGCCGACCTTCGGATTTGATGTCTGTTTGTTTAACAGATGCTTGACGGTGAAGTCAAATGTTCCTCTCAACTTCATGTTGAGCCGACCTTCGGGTTCGATGCCTGTTTGTTTAACAGATGCCTGACGTCGAGGTCAGATGTTCCTCTCAACTTCGTGTTGAGCCGGCCTTCGAGTTCGATGCTTGTTTATTTAACAAATGCCTGACGGTGAGGTCAGATGTTCTATTTAACTTCGGGTTGAACCGGCCTTAGGATTTGATGCCTGTTTGTTTAACAGATGCTTGACAGTGAAGTCAAAATTTCCTCTCAAATTCGTGTTGAGCCGACCTTTGGGTTCGATGCCTGTTTGTTTAACAGATGCCTGACAGCGAGGTCAGATGTTCCTCTCAACTTCGTGTTGATCCGGCCTTCAGGTTCGATGCATATTTGTTTAACATATTCCTGATGGCAATGTCAGATGTTCTTATCAACTTTGGGATGAGCCGCCCTTCGGGTTCTATGCCTGTTTGTTTAACAGATGCCTGACAGTGAGGTCGGATGTTCTTCTCAACTTTGGGTTGAGTCGGCCATCAAATTCGATGTCTGTTTATTTAACATATGCCTTACAGCGAGGTCAGATGTTCTTTTCAACTTCGTGTTGTGTCGGCCTTCGAGTTCGATGCTTGTTTGTTTAACTAATTCCTGATGGGGAGGTCAGATGTTCCTCTCAACTTCAAGTTAAGCCGGCCATCGGGTTCAATGCTTGTTTGTTTAACAGATGTTTGACGGCGAGGTCAGATGTTCTTCTCAATTAAGGATTGAGAGGGCCTTCGGGTTCGATGCCTGTTTGTTTAACAGATGCCTGACGGAGAGGTCAAATATTCTTCTCAACTTCGGGTTGAGTCGGCCTTCGGGTTCGATGCCTGTTTGTTTAACAGATGCCTGGCGGAGAGGTCTAATGTTCTTATCAACTTCGGGTTGAGACGCCCTTCGGTTTTGATGCATGTTTGTTTAACAGATGCCTGACGATGAGGTCAGATGTTCTTCTCAACTTTGGGTTGAGCCAGCCTTCGGATTTGATGCCTGTTTGTTTAACAGATGCTTGACATTGAATTCAAATGTTCCTCTCAACTTCATGTTGAGCCAACCTTCAGGTTCGACGAATGTTTGTTTAACAGATGCCTGACGGCGAGGTCAGATGTTCCTCTCAACTTCGTGTTGAGCCGGCCTTCGAGTTCGATGCCTGTTTGTTTAAGAGATACTTGACGGCGAGGTCAGATGGTCTTATCAACTTCGGGTTGAGCCGCCCGTCGGGTTCGATGCTTGTTTGTTTAACAAATGCCTGACGGTGAGGTCAGTTGTTCTTATCAACTTCGGGATGAGCCGCCCTTCGGGTTCGATGCTTGTTTAATTAACAGATGCCTGACGGCGAGGTCAGATGTTCTTATCAACTTTGGGATGAGCCGCCCTTCGGGTTCGATACCTGTTTGTTTAACAGATGCCTGACGGTGAGGTCAGATGTTCTTCTCAACTTCGGGTTGAGCCGGCCTTCGGATTTGATGCCTGTTTATTTAACAGATGCTTGACCGTGAGGTCAAATGTTCCTCACAACTTCATGTTTAGCCGACCTTCGGGTTCGATGCCTTTTTGTTTAACAAATGCCTGACGACGAGGTCAGATGTTCCTCTCAACTTCGTATTTAGCCGGCCTTCGGGTTTGATGCCTATTTGTTTAACAGATGCCTGACGGCGAGGTCAGATGTTCTTCTAAACTTCGGGTTGAGCCGCCCTTCGGGTTCGATGCCTGTTTGTTTAACTATAGCCTGCTGGGGAGGTCAGATGTTCCTCTCAACTTCAAGGTGAACCGGCCTTCGGGTTTGATACTTGTTTGTTTAACAGATGTTTGACAGCGAGGTCAGATGTTCTTCTCAACTAAGGGTTGAGACAACCTTCGTGTTCGATGCCTATTTGTTTAGCAGATGCCTGACGGCGAGGTCAGATGTTCTTCTCAACTTCGGGTTTAGCCAACCTTCGGGTTCGATTCCTTTTTGTTTAACTAATGTCTAGTAGCGAGGTCGGATGTTCTTCTCAATTTCAGTTGAGTCGACCATCAAATTTATTTCCTGTTTGTTTAACATATGCTTGAGAGCAAGGTCAGATGTTCTTCTCAACTTCGTGTTGTGCCGGCCTTCGGGTTTGATGCCTGTTTGTTTAACTAATGCCTGATGGGGAGGTCAGATGTTCCTCTCAATTTCAAGTTGAGCCGGCCTTTGGGTTCGATGCCTGTTTGTTTAACAGATGTTTGACGTCGAGGTCAGATGTTCTTCTCAATTAAGGATTGTGACGGCCTTCGGGTTCGATGCCTGTTTGTTTAACAGATGCTTGACGGTGAAGTCAGATGTTCCTCTCAACTTTGGGTTGAGCCGGCCTTCGGGTTCGATGCTTGTTTGTTTAACAGATGCCTGACGGTGAGGTCTGATGTTCTATTTAACTTCTGATTGAGCCGGCCTTCGGATTTGATGCCTGTTTATTTAACAGATGCTTGACAGTGAAGTCAAATTTTCCTCTCAACTTCATGTTGAGCCGACCTTCAGGTTCGATGCCTGTTTGTTTAACAGATGATTGACGGCGAGGTAAAATGTTCCTCTCAACTTCATGTTGAGCCGACCTTCGGGTTCGATGCCTGTTTGTTTAACAGATGCCTGACGACGAGGTCATATGTTCCTCTTAACTTCGTGTTGTGCCGGCCTTCGGGTTTGATGCCTGTTTGTTTAACAGATGTCTTACGGTGAGGTCAGATGTTCTTCTCAACTTCGGGTTGAGCCGGCCTTCTGATTTGATGCCTGTATGTTTAACAAATGCTTGACAGTGAAGTCAAATTTTCCTCTCAACTTCATGTTGAGCCGACCTTCGGGTTCGATGCCTGTTTGTTTAACAGATGCCTAATGGCGAGGTCAGATGTTCCTCTCAACTTCGTGTTAAGCCGGTCTTCGGGTTCGATGCTTGTTTGTTTAACAGATGCCTGACGGCGAGGTCAGATGTTCTTCTCAACTTAAGGTTGATCCGGCCTTCGGGTTCGATGCCTAATTGTTTAATAGATGCCTGACAGCGAGGTCAAATATTCTTGTCAACTTCGGGTTGAGCCGCCCTTTGGGTTCGATGCCTGTTTGTTTAACAGATGCCTGACGGTGAGGTCATATGTTCATCTTAACTTCGGGTTGAGCCAGCCTTCAGATTTGATGTATGTTTGTTTAATAGATGCTTGACAGTTAAGTCAATTGTTCCTCTCAACTTCATGTTGAGCCAACCATCGGGTTCGATGCCTGTTTGTTTAACAGATGCGTGACGGCGAGGTCAAATGTTCCTCTCAACTTCATGTTGAGCCGACCTTCAGGTTCGATGCCTATTTGTTTAACAGGTGCCTGACGGCGAGGTCAGATGTTCTTCTCAACTTCGGGTTGAGCCGCCCTTCGGGTTCGATGCCTGTTTGTATAACTATAGCCTGATGGAGAGGTCAGATGTTCCTCTCAAATTCAAGGTGAGCTGGCCTTCGGGTTTGATACCTGTTTGTTTAATAGATGTTTAACAGCGAGGTCAGATGTTCTTCTCAACTAAGGGTTGAGACGGCTTTCGTGTTTGATGCCTATTTTTTTAGCACATGCCTGATGGCGAGGTCAGATGTTCGTCTCAACTTCGGGTTGAGCCAACCTTCAGGTTCGATTCCTTTTTGTTTAACTAATGTCTGGCAGCAAGGTCGGATGTTCTTCTCAACTTCAGTTGAGTCGGCCATCAAATTTGTTGCCTGTTTGTTTAACATATGCCAGAGAGCGAGGTCAGATGTTCTTCTCAACTTCGTGTTGTGCCGGCCTTCGAGTTCGATGCCTATTTGTTTAATTAATGCCTGATGGGGAGATCAGATGTTCCTCTCAACTTCAAGTTTAGCCGACCTTCGGGTTCGATGCCTGTATGTTTAACAAATGTCTGACATCGAGGTCAGATGTTCTTCTCAATTAAGGATTGTGACGGCCTTCGGGTTCGATGCCTATTTGTTTAACAGATGCCTGGCGGAGAGGTCTAATGTTCTTATCAACTTTGGGTTGAGCCGCCCTTCGGGTTCGATGCCTGTTTGTTTAACAGATGCCTGACGGTGAGGTCAAATGTTCTTCTCAACTTCGGGTTCACCCGACCTTCGGATTTGATGCCTGTTTGTTTAATAGATGCTTGACGGTGAATTCAAATGTTCCTCTCAACTTCATGTTGAGCCGACCTTCGGGTTCGATGCCTGTTTGTTTAACAGATGCCTGACGGCGAGGTCAGATGTTCCTCTCAACTTCGTGTTGAGCCGGCCTTCGGGTTCGATGCTTGTTTGTTTAACAAATGCCTGACGGTGAGGTCAGATGTTCTATTTAACTTCGGGTTGAACCGGCCTTCGGATTTGATGCCTGTTTGTATAACAGATGCTTGACAGTGAAGTCAAATATTCCTCTCAACTTCATGTTGAGCCGACCTTCGGGTTCGATGCCTGTTTGTTTAATAGATGCCTGACGGCGAGGTCAGATGTTCCTCTCAACTTCGTGTTGAGCCGGCCTTCGTGTTCGATGCCTATTTGTTTAACAGATGCCTGATGGCGAGGTCAGATGTTCTTATCAACTTTGGGATGAGCCGCCTTTCGAGTTCTATGCCTGTTTGTTTAACAGATGCCTGACAGTGAGGTCGGATGTTCTTCTCAACTTTGGGTTAAGTCGGCCATCAAATTCGATGTCTGTTTGTTTAACATATGCCTGACAGCAAGGTCAGATGTTCTTCTCAACTTCGTGTTGTGTCGGCCTTCGAGTTCGATGCTTGTTTGTTTAACTAATTCCTGATGGGGAGGTCGGATGTTCCTCTCAACTTCAAGTTGAGCCGGCCATCGGGTTCAATGCTTGTTTGTTTAACAGATGTTTGACGACGAGGTCAAATGTTCTTCTCAATTAAGGATTGAGAGGGCCTTCGGGTTCGATGCCTGTTTGTTTAACAGATGCCTGACGGAGAGGTCAAATATTCTTCTCAACTTCGGGTTGAGCCGGCCTTCGGGTTCGATGCCTGTTTGTTTAACATATGCCTGGCGGAGAGGTCTAATTTTCTTATCAACTTCGGGTTGAGACACCCTTCGGGTTCGATGCATGTTTGTTTAACAGATGCCTGATGGTGAGGTCAGATGTTCTTCTCAACTTTGGGTTGAGCCAGCTTTCGGATTTGATGCCTGTTTGTTTAACAGATGCTTGACAGTGAATTCAAATGTTCCTCTCAACTTCATGTTGAGCCGACCTTCAGGTTCGACGACTGTTTGTTTAACAGATGCCTGACGGCGAGGTGAGATGTTCCTCTAAACTTCGTGTTGAGCCGGCCTTCGGGTTCTATGCCTGTTTGTTTAAGAGATTCCTGACGGCGAGGTCAGATGTTCTTATCAACTTCGGGTTGAGCCGCCCTTCGGGTTTGATGCCTGTTTGTTTAACAGATGCCTGACGGTGAGGTCAGATGTTCTTATCAACTTCGGGTTGAGCCGCCCTTCGGGTTCGTTGCATGTTTGTTTAACAGATGCCTGACGGCGAGGTCAGATGTTCTTATCAACTTTGGGATGAGCCGCCCTTCGGGTTCGATGCCTGTTTGTTTAACAGATGCCTGACGGTGAGGTCAGATGTTCTTCTCAACTTCGGGTTGAGCCGACCTTTGGATTTGATGCCTGTTTATTTAACAGATGCTTGACCGTGAGGCCAAATGTTCCTTTCAACTTCATGTTTAGCCGAGCTTCGGGTTCGATGCCTGTTTGTTTAACAAATGCCTGACGACGAGGTCAGATGTTCCTCTCAACTTCGTATTGAGCCGGCCTTCGGGTTTGATGCCTATTTGTTTAACAGATGCCTGACAGCGAGGTCAGATGTTCTTCTCAACTTCGGGTTGAGCCGCCCTTCGGGTTCGATGCCTGTTCGTTTAACTATAGCCTGCTGGTGAAGTCAGATGTTCCTCTCAACTTCAAGGTGAACCGGCCTTCGGGTTTGATACCTGTTTGTTGAACAGATGTTTGACGGCAAGGTTAGATGTTCTTCTCAACTAAGGGTTGAGACGGCCTTCGTGTTTGATGCCTATTTGTTTAGCACATGCCTGACGGCGAGGTCAGATGTTCGTCTCAACTTTGGGTTGAGCCAACCTTCAGGTTCGATTCCTTTTTGTTTAACTAATGTCTGGCAGCAAGGTCGGATGTTCTTCTCAACTTCAGTAGAGTCGGCCATCAAATTTGTTGCCTGTTTGTTTAACATATGCCAGAGAGCGAGGTCAGGTGTTCTTCTCAACTTCGTGTTATGCCGGCCTTCGGGTTCGATGCCTATTTGTTTAACAAATGTTTGACATCGAGGTCAGATGTTCTTCTCAATTAAGGATTGTGACGGCCTTCGGGTTCGATGCTTGTTTGTTTAACAGATGCCCGACGGTGAGGTCAGATGTTCCTCTCTACTTCGGGTTTAGCCGGCATTCGGGTTCGATGCTTGCTTGTTTAACAGATGCCTGACGGTGAGGTCGGATGTTCTATTTAACTTCTGGTTGAGCCTGCCTTCGGATTTGATGCCTGTTTGGTTAACAGATGCTTGACAGTCAAGTCAAATTTTCCTCTCAACTTCATGATGAGCCGACCTTCGGGTTCGATGCCTGTTTGTTTAACAGATGATTGACGGCGAGGTAAAATGTTCCTCTCAACTTCATGTTGAGCCGACCTTCGGGTTCGATGCCTGTTTGTTTAACAGATGCCTGACGACGAGGTCAGATGTTCTTATCAACTTTGGGATGAGACACCCTTCGGGTTCTATGCCTGTTTGTTTAACAGATGCCTGGCAGTGAGGTCGGATGTTCTTCTTAACTTCGGGTTGAGTCGGCCATTAAATTCGATGTCTGTTTGTTTAACATATGCCTGACAGCAAGGTCAGATGTTCTTCTCAACTTCGTGTTGTGCCGGCCTTCGAGTTCGATGCCTGTTTGTTTAACTAATTCCTGATGGGGAGGTCAGATGTTCCTCTCAACTTCAAGTTGAGCCGGCCATCGGGTTCAATGCTTGTTTGTTTAACCGATGTTTGATAGCGATGTCAAATGTTCTTCTCAATTAAGGATTGAGAGGGCGTTCGGGTTCGATGCCTGTTTGTTTAACAGATGCCTGACGGCGAGGTCAAATGTTCTTATCAACTTTGGGATGAGTCGCCCTTCGGGTTCGATGCCTGTTTGTTTAACAGATGCCTGACGGTGAGGTCAGATGTTCTTCTCAACTTCGGGTTGAGCCGGCCTTCGGATTTGATGCTTGTTTGTTTAACAGATGCTTGACCGTGAGGTCAAACGTTCCTCTCAACTTCATGTTTAGCCGACCTTCGGGTCCGATGCCTGTTTGTTTAACTAATGTCTGACAACGAGGTCAGATGTTCCTCTCAACTTCGTGTTGAGACGACCTTCGGGTTCGATGCCTATTTGTTTAACAGATGCGTGATGGCGAGGTCAGATGTTTTATCAACTTCGGGTTGAGCCGCCCTTCGGGTTTGATGCCTGTTTGTTTAATAGATTCCTGACAGTGAGGTCAGATGTTCTTCTCAACTTCGGGTTGAGGCGGCCTTTGGATTTGATGCCTGTTTGTTTAACAGATGCTTGACAGTGAAGTCAAATGTTCCCCTCAACGTCATGTTGAGCCGACCTTCAGGTTCGATGCCTGTTTGTTTAACAGATGCCTGTCGGCGAGGTCAGATGTTCCTCTCAACTTCGTGTTGAGCCGACCTTCAGGTTCGATACCGTTTTGTTTTACAGATGCCCGATGGCGAGGTCAAATGTTCTTCTCAACTTCGTGTTGTGCCGGACTTCAGATTTGATGCCTGTTTGTTTAACTATAGCCTAATGGGGAGGTCAGATGTTCCTCTAAACTTCAAGGTGAGTCAGCCTTCGGGTTTGATACCTGTTTATTTAACAGATGTTTGACGGAGAGGTCAGATGTTCTTCTCAACTAAGGGTTGAGACGGCCTTCGAGTTTGATGCTTATTTGTTTAGCAGATGCATGACGGCGAGGTCAGATGTTCTTCTCAACTTCGTGTGGAGCCGGCCTTCGGGTTCGATTCCTGTTTGTTTAAGTAATGCCTGGCAGCAAGGTCGGATGTTCTTCTCAACTTCAGTTGAGTCGGCCATCAAATTTGATGCCTGATTGTTTAACATATGCCTGACAGCGAGGTCAGATGTTCTTCTCAACTTCGTGTTGTGCCGGAATTCGGGTTCGATGCCTGTTTGTTTAATTATAGCCTGATGGGGAGGTCAGATGTTCCTCTCAACTTCAAGGTGAGACGGCCTTCGGGTTTGATACCTGTTTGTTTAACAGATGTTTGACGGCGAGGTCAGATGTTCTTCTCAACTTAGGGTTAAGACGGCCTTCTGGTTTGATGCCTATTTGTTTAGCAGATGCCTGACGGCGAGGTCAGATGTTCTTCTCAACTTCGTATTGAGCCGACCTTCGTGTTCGATTTCTGTCTTTTTAACTAACGCCTGGCAGCGACGTCGGATGTTCTTCTCAACTTCAGTTGAGTCGGCCATCAAATTTGATACCTGTTTTTTTAACATATGCCTGACAGCGAGGTCAGATGTTCTTCTCAACTTCGTGTTGTGCCGGTCTTCGGGTTCGATGCCTGTTTGTTTAACTAATGCCTGATGGGGAGGTCAGGTGTTCCTCTCAACTTCAAGTTAATCCGGCCTTCAGGTTCGATGCCTGTTTGTTTAACAGATGTTTGACGTCGAGGTCAGATGTTCTTCTCAATTAAGGATTGTGACTGCCTTCGGGTTCGATGTTTGTTTGTTTAACAGATGCCTGACAGCGAGGTCAAATGTTCTTCTCAACTTCGTGTTGAGCCGACCTTCGTGTTCGATTCCTGTTTGTTTAACTAATGCCTGGCAGAGAGTTCGGATGTTCTTCTCAACTTCAGTTGAGTCGGCCATCAAATTTGATGCCTATTTGTTTAACATATGCCTGACAGCGAGGTCAGATGTTCTTCTCAACTTCGTGTTGTGCCGGCCTTCGGGTTTGATGCCTGTTTGTTTAACTAATGCTTGATGGGGAGGTCAGATGTTCCTCTCAACTTCAAGTTGATCCGGCCTTCAGGTTTGATGCCTGTTTGTTTAACAAATGTTTGACGTCGAGGTCAGATGTTCTTCTCAATTAAGAATTGTGACGGCCTTCGGGTTCGATGCCTGTTTGTTTAACAGATGCCTGACAACAAGGTCAAATGTTTTTCTCAACTTCGGGTTGAGCAGGCCTTCGGGTTCGATGCCTGTTTGTTTAACAGATGCCTGGCGGAGAGGTCTAATGTTCTTTTCAACTTCGGGTTGAGCCGCCCTTCGGGTTCGATGCCTGTTTTTTTAACATATGCCTGACGGTGAGGTCAGATGTTCTTCTCAACTTCGGGTTGAGCCGACCTTCGGATTTGATGCCTGTTTGTTTAACAGAAGCTTGACAGTAAAGTTAAATGTTCCTCTCAACTTCATGTTGAGCCGACCTTCAGGTTCGATGATATTTGTTTAATAGATGCCTGACAGCGAGGTCAGATGTTCCTCTTAACTTCGTGTTGAGCCGGCCTTCGGGTTCGATGCCTGTTTGTTTAAGAGATGCCTGACGGCGAGGTCAGATGTTCTTATCAACTTCGAGTTGAGCCACCCTTCGGGTTCGATGCCTGTTTGTTTAACAAATACCTGACGGTGAGGTCAGATGTTCTTATCAACTTCGGGTTGAGCCTCCCTTCGGGTTCGATGCCTGTTTGTTTAACAGATGCCTGACGGCGAGGTCAGATGTTCTTATCAGCTTTGGGATGAGCCGCCCTTTAGGTTCGATGCCTGTTTGTTTAACAGATTCCTGACGGTGAGGTCAGATGTTCCTCTCAACTTCAAGGTGAGCCGAACATCAAATTTGATGCCTGATTGTTTAACGTATGCCTGACAGCAAGGTCAGATGTTCTTGTCAACTTTGTGTTGTGCTGGAATTCGGGTTCGATGCCTGTTTGTTTAATTATAGCCTGATGGGGAGGTCAGATGTTCCTCTCAACTTCAAGGTGAGCCGGCCTTCGGGTTTGATACCTGTTTGTTTAACAGATGTTTGACGACGAGGTCATATGTTCTTCTCAACTAAGGGTTGAGACGGCCTTCGGGTTTGATGCCTATTTGTTTAGCAGATGACTGACGGCGAGGTCAAATGTTCTTCTCAACTTCGTGTTGAGCCGGCCTTCGTGTTCGATTCTTGTTTGTTTAACTAATGCCTGGCAGCGAGGTCGGATGTTCTTCTCAACTTCAGTTGAGTCGGCCATCAAATTTGATACTTTTTTTTTAACATATGCCTGGCAGCGAGGTCAGATGTTTTTCTCAACTTCGTGTTGTGCCGGTCTTCGGGTTCGATGCCTGTTTGTTTATCTAATGCCTGATGGGGAGGTCAGATGTTCCTCTCAACTTCAAGTTAATCCGGCCTTCGGGTTCGATGCCTGTTTGTTTAACAGATGTTTGACGTCGAGGTCAGGTGTTCTTCTCAATTAAGGATTGTGACGGTCTTCGGGTTCGATGCCTGTTTGTTTAACAGATGCCTGACAGCGGGTTAAATGTTCTTCTTAACTTCGTGTTGAGCCGGCCTTCGTGTTGAGCCGGCCTTCGTGTTCGATTCCTGTTTGTTTAACTAATGCCTGGAAGAGAGTTCGGATGTTCTTCTCAACTTCAGTTGAGTCGGCCATCAAATTTGATGCCTGTTTGTTTAACATATGCCTGACAGCGAGGTCAGATGTTCTTCTCAACTTCGTGTGGTGCCGGCCTTCGGGTTCGATGCCTGTTTGTTTAACTAATGCCTGATGGGGAGGTCAGATGTTCCTCTCAACATCAAGTTGATCCGGCCTTCAGGTTCGATGCCTGTTTCTTTAACAGATGTTTTACGTCGAGGTCAGATGTTCTTCTCAATTAAGGATTGTGACGGCCTTCGGGTTCGATGCCTGTTGATTTAACAGATGCCTGACATCAAGGTCAAATGTTCTTCTCAACTTCGGGTTGTGCAGGCCTTCTGGTTCGATGCCTGTTTGTTTAACAGATGCCTGGCGGAGAGGTCTAATGTTCTTATCAACTTTGGGTTGAGCCGCCCTTCGAGTTCGATGCCTGTTTTTTTAACATATGCCTGACGGTGAAGTCAGATGTTCTTCTCAACTTCGGGTTGAGCCAGCCTTCGGATTTGATGCCTGTTTGTTTAACAGATGCTTGGCAGTGAAGTCAAAAGTTCCTCTCAACTTCATGTTGAGCCGACCTTCAGGTTCGATGACTGTTTATTTAACAGATGCCTGACGGCGAGGTCAGATGTTCCTCTCAACTTCGTGTTGAGACGGCCTTCGGGTTTGATGCCTATTTGTTTAGCAGATGCCTGACGGCGAGGTCAGTTGTTCTTCTCAACTTCGTATTGAGCCGGCCTTCGTGTTCAATTCCTGTTTGTTTAACTAATGCCTGGCAGCATGGTCAGATGTTCTTCTCAACTTCAGTTGAGTCGGCCATCAAATTTGATACCTGTTTTTTTAACATATGCCTGACAGCGAGGTCAGATGTTCTTCTCAACTTCGTGTTGTGCCGGTCTTCGGGTTCGATGCCTGTTTGTTTAACTAATGCCTGATGGGGAGGTCAGATGTTCCTCTCAACTTCAAGTTAATCCGGACTTCGGGTTCGATGCCTGTTTGTTTAACAGATGTTTGACGTTGATGTCAGATGTTCTTCTCAATTAAGGATTGTGACAGCCTTCGGGTTCGATGCCTGTTTGTTTAACAGATGCCTGACAGCGAGGTCAAATGTTCTTCTCAACTTCGTGTTGGGCCGGCCTTCGTGTTCGATTCTTGTTTGTTTAACTAATGCCTGGCAGAGAGTTCGGATGTTCTTCTCAAATTCAGTTGAGTCGGCCATCAAATTTGATGCCTGTTTCTTTAACATATGCCTGACAGCAAGGTCTGATGTTCTTCTCAACTTCGTGTGGTACCGGCCTTTGGGTTCGATGCCTGTTTGTTTAACTAATGCCTGATGGGGAGGTCAGATGTTCCTCTCAACTTCAAGTTGATCCGGCCTTCAGGTTCGATGCATGTTTGTTTAACAGATGTTTTACGTCGAGGTCAGATGTTCTTCTCAATTAAGGATTGTGACGGCCTTCGGGTTCGATGCTTGTTTATTTAACAGATGCCTGACAGCAAGGTCAAATGTTCTTCTCAACTTTGGGTTGAGCAGGCCTTCGGGTTCGAGGCCTGTTTGTTTAACAGATGCCATGCAGAGAGGTCTAATATTCTTATCAACTTCGGGTTGAGCCGCCCTTCGGGTTCGATACCTGTTTTTTTAACATATGCCTGACGGTGAGGTCAGATGTTCTTTTCAAATTCGGGTTGAGCCGGCCTTCGGATTTGATGCCTGTTTGTTTAACAGATGCTTGACAGTGAAGTCAAATGTTCCTCCCAACTTCATGTTGAGCCGACCTTCAGGTTCGATGCATGTTTGTTTAACAGATGCCTGACGGCTAAGTCAGATATTCTTATCAACTTTGGGTTGAGCCTCTCTTTGGGTTCGATGTCTGTTTGTTTAAGAGATGCCTGACGGCAAGGTCAGATGTTCTTATCAACTTCGGGTTGAGCCGCCCTTCGGGTTCGATGCCTGTTTGTTTAATAGATGCCTGACGGTGAGGTCAGATATTCTTATCAACTTCGGGTTGAGCTGCCCTTCGGGTTCGATGCCTGTTTGTTTAACAGATACTTGACGGCGAGGTCAGATGTTCTTATCAGCTTTGGGATGAGCCGCCCTTCAGGTTCGATGCCTGTTTGTTTAACAGATGCCTGACGGTGAGGTCAGATGTTCTTCTCAACTTCGGGTTGAGCCGACCTTCGGGTTTTATACCTGTTTATTTAACAGATGCTTGACAGTGAAGTCAAATGTTCCTCTCAACTACATGTTGAGCCGACCTTCAAGTGCGATGCCTGTTTGTTGAACAAATTCCTGACGACGAGGTCAGATGTTCCTCTCAACTTCGTGTTGAGCCGGCCTTCGGGTTCGATGCCTGTTTCTTTAACAGATGCCTGACGGCGAGGTCAGATATTCTTATCAACTTTGGGATGAGCCGCCCTTCGGGTTCTATGCCTGTTTGTTTAACAGATGCCTAACGGTGAGGTCGGATGTTTTTCTCAACTTCGGGTTGAGTCGGCCATCAAATTCGATGTCTGTTTGTTTAACATATGCTTGACAGCGAGGTCAGATGTTCTTCTCAACTTCGTGTTGTGCCGATCTTCAGGTTCGATGCCTGTTTGTTTAACTAATTCTTGATGGGGAGGTCACATGTTCCTCTCAACTTCAAGTTGAGACGGCCTTCGGGTTCGATGCTTGTTTTTTTAACAGATGTTTGACGGCGAGGTCAGATGTTCTTCTCAATTAAGGATTGAGAGGGCCTTCTGATTCGATGCCTGATTGTTTAACAGATGCGTGACGGCGAGGTCAAATGTTCTTCTCAACTTCGGGTTGATCCGGCCTTCGGGGTCGATGCCTGTTTGTTTAACAGATGCCTGGCGGAAAGGTCTAATGTTCTTATCAACTTCGGGTTGTGCCGCCCTTTGGCTTCGATGCCTGTTTGTTTAACAGATGCCTGACGGTGAGGTCAGATGTGCTTCTCAACTTCGGGTTGAGCCGGCCTTCGGATTTGATGCCTGTTTGTTTAACAGATGCTTGACAATGAAGTCAAATGTTCCTCTCAACTTCATGTTGAACCGACCTTAAGGTTTGATGACTGTTTGATTAACAGATGCCTGACGGCGAGGTCAGATGTTCCTCTCAACTTCGTGTTGAGCCGGCCTTCGGGTTCGATGCTTGTTTTTTTAAGAGATTCCTGACGGCGAGGTCAGATGTTCTTATCAACTTCGGGTTGAGCCGCCCTTCGGGTTCGATGCCTATTTGTTTAACAGATGCCTGACGGCGAGGTCAGATGTTCTTATCAACTTTGGGATAAGCCGCCCTTCGGGTTCGATGCCTGTTTGTTTAACAGATGCCTGACAGTGAGGTCAGATGTTCTTCTCAACTTCGGGTTGAGCCGGCCTTCGGATTTGATGCCTGTTTGTTTAACAGATGCTTGACAGTGAGGTCAAATGTTCTTCTCAACTTCATGTTGAGCCGACCTTCGGGTTTGATGCCTGTTTGTTTAACAAATTCCCGACGACGAGGTCAGATGTTCTTCTCAACTTCGTGTTGAGCCGGCCTTCGGGTTAGATGCCTGTTTGTTTAAGAGGGGCCTGACGGCGAGGTCAGATGTTCTTATCAACTTCGGGTTGAGCCGCCTTCGGGTTCGATACCTGGTTGTTTAACAGATCCCTGACGGTGAGGTCAGATGTTCTTATCTACTTCGGGTTGAGCTGCCCTTCGGGTTCGATGCTTGTTTGTTTAACAGATGCCTGACGGCAAGGTCAAATGTTCTTATCAACTATGGGATGAGCCGCCCTTCGGGTTCGATGCCTGTTTGTTTAACAGATGTCTGACGGTGAGGTCAGATGTTCTTCTCAACTTCGGGTTGAGCCGGCCTTCGGATTTGATGCCTGTTTGTTTAACAGATGCCTGACGGTGAGGTCAGATGTTCTTCTCAACTTCATGTTGAGCTGACCTTCGGGTTTGATGCCTTTTTGTTTAACAGATGTTTGACAGTGAAGTCTAATGTTCCTCTCAACTTCGTGTTGAGCCGGCGTTCGGGTTCAATGCCTATTTGTTTAACATATGCCTGACAGCGAGGTAAGATGTTCCTCTCAACGTCATGTTGAGCCGACCATCGGGTTCGATGTCTGTTTGTTTAACAAATACCTGTCGGCGAGGTCAGATGTTCCTCTCAACTTCGTGTTGATCCGGCCTTCGGGTTCCATACCTGTTTGTTTAACAGATGCCCGATGGTGAGGTCAGATGTTCTTCTCAACTTCGTGTTGTGTCGGACTTCGGGTTCGATGCCTGTTTTTTAACTATATCCTGATGGGGAGGTCAGGTGTTCCTCTCAACTTCAAGGTGAGCCGGCCTTCGGGTTTGATACCTGTTTGTTTAACAGATGTTTGACGACGACGTTAGATGTTCTTCTCAACTAAGGGTTGAGACGACCTTCGAGTTTGATGCCAATTTGTTTAGCAGATGCCTGACAGCAAGGTCAGATGTTCTTCTCTACTTCGTGTTGAGCCGACCTTAGTGTTCGATTCCCTTTTATTTAACTAATGCCTGGCAGCGAGGTCGGATGTTCTTCTCAACTTCAGTTGAGTCGGCCATCAAATTTGATGCCTGTTTGTTTAACATATTCCTGACAGCAAGGTCAGATGTTCTTCTCAACTTCGTGTTGTGCCGCCCTTCGGGTTCGATGCCTGTTTGTTTAACTAATGCCTGATGGGGAGGTCAGATGTTCCTCTCAACTTCAAGTTGATCTGGCCTTCAGGTTCGATGCCTGTTTGTTTAACAGATGTTTGACGTCGAGGTCAGATGTTCTTCTCAATTAAGGATTGCGACGGCCTTCGGGTTCGATGCCTGTTTGTTTAACAGATGCCTGACAGCGAGGTCAAATGTTCTTCTCAACTTCGGGTTGAGCCGGCCTTCGGGTTCGATGCCTGTTTGTTTAACAGATGCCTGGTGGAGAGGTCTAATGTTCTTATCAACTTCGGGTTGAGCCGCCCTTCGGGTTCGATGCCTGTTTTTTTAACAGATGCTTGACGGTGAGGTCAGATGTTCTTCTCAACTTCGGGTTGAGTCGGCCTTCGGATTTGATGCCTGTTTGTTTAACAGATGCTTGATAGTGACGTTAAATGTTCCTCTCAACTTCATGTTGAGCCGACCTTCAGGTTCGATGACTGTTTGTTTAACAGATGCCTGACGGCAAGGTTAGATGTTCCTCTCAACTTCGTGTTGAGCCGGTCTTTGGGTTTGATGCATGTTTGTTTAAGAGATGCCTGACGGCGAGGTCAGATGTTCTTATCAACTTCTGGTTGAGCCGCCCTTCGGGTTCAATGCCTGTTTGGTTAACAGATGTCTGACGGTGAGGTCAGATGTTCTTATCAACTTCGGGTTGAACCACCCTTCGGGTTCGATGCCTGTTTGTTTAACATATGCCTGACGGCGAGGTCAGATGTTCTTAACAACTTTGGGATGAGACGCCCTTCAGGTTTGATGCTTGTTTGTTTAACAGATGCCTGACGGTGAGGCCATATGTTCTTCTCAACTTCGGGTTGAGCCGGCCTACGGATTTGATGCCTGTTTGTTGAATAGATGCTTGACAGTGAAGTCAAATGTTCCTCTCAACTTCATGTTGAGCCGACCTTCGGGTTCGACGCCTGTTTGTTTAACAAATGTCTGACGACAAGGTCAGATGTTTCTCTCAACTTCGTGTTGAGCCGGCCTTCGGGTTCGATGCCTATTTGTTTAACAGATGCCTGACGGCGAGGTCAGATGTTCTTATCAACTGCGGGTTGAGCCGCCCTTTGGGTTCGATGCCTGTTTGTTTAACAGATGTTTGACGGTGAGGTCAGATGTTCTTCTCAACTTCGGGTTGAGCCGGCCTTTGGATTTGATGCCTGTTTGTTTAAGAGATGCTTGACAGTGAAGTCAAATGTTCCTCTCAACTTCATGTTGAGCCGACCTTCAGGTTCGATGACTGTTTGTTTAACAGATGCCTGACGGCGAGGTCAGATGTTCCTCTCAACTTCGTGTTGAGCCGGCCTTCGGGTTCGATGCCTGTTTGTTTAAGAGATCCCTGATGGGGAGGTCAGATGTTCCTCTCAACTTCGAGGTGAGCCGGCCTTCGGGTTCGATACCTGTTTGTTTAACAGATGCCTGACGGCGAGGTAAAATATTCTTCTTAACTTCGGGTTGAGCCGGCCTTCGGGTTCGATGCCTGTTTGTTTAACAGATGCCTGACGGTTAGGTCAGATGTTCTTCTTAACTTCAGGTTGAGCCGGCCTTTAGATTTGATGCCTATTTGTTTAACAGATGCTTGACAGTGAAGTCAAATGTTCCTCTCAACTTCATGTTGAGCCGAACTTCAGGTTCGATGCCTTTTTGTTTAACAGATGCCTGACAGTGAGGTCAGATGTTCTTCTCAACTTCGGGTTAAGCCGGCCTTCGGATTTGATGCCTGTTTTTTTAATAGATGCTTGACAGTGAAGTCAAATGTTCCTCTCAACTTCATGTAGAGCCGACCTTCGAGTTCGATGCCTGTTTGTTTAACAAATACCTGACGGCGAGGTCAGATGTTCCTCTCAACTTCGTGTTGAGCCGTCCTTCGGATTCGATGCCTGTTTGTTTAACAGATGCCTAACAGTGACGTCAGATGTTCTTCTCAACTTCGTGTTGTGCCGGCCTTCGGGTTCGATGCCTGTTTGTTTAACTAATGCCTGATGGGGAGGTCGGATGTTCCTCTAAACCTCAACGTGAGCCGAATTCGGGTTCGATACCTGTTTGTTTAACAGATGTTTGACGGTGAGGTGAGATGTTCTTATCAACTAAGGGTTGAGACGGCCTTCGGATTTGATGCCTGTTTGTTTAACAGATGCCTGGTAGTGAGGTCTAATGTTCTTATCAACTTTGGGTTGAGCCGCCCTTCAGGTTCGATGCCTGTTTGTTTAACAGATGCCTGACGGCGAGGTCAGATGTTCTTATCAACTTCGGGATGAGCTGCCCTTCGGGTTCGATGCCTGTTTGTTTAACAGATGCCTGGTGGAGAGGTCTAATGTTCTTATCAACTTCGGGTTGAGCCGCCCTTCGGGTTCGATGCCTGTTTTTTTAACAGATGCTTGACGGTGAGGTCAGATGTTCTTCTCAACTTCGGGTTGAGTCGGCCTTCGGATTTGATGCCTGTTTGTTTAACAGATGCTTGATAGTGACGTTAAATGTTCCTCTCAACTTCATGTTGAGCCGACCTTCAGGTTCGATGACTGTTTGTTTAACAGATGCCTGACGGCAAGGTTAGATGTTCCTCTCAACTTCGTGTTGAGCCGGTCTTTGGGTTTGATGCATGTTTGTTTAAGAGATGCCTGACGGCGAGGTCAGATGTTCTTATCAACTTCTGGTTGAGCCGCCCTTCGGGTTCAATGCCTGTTTGGTTAACAGATGTCTGACGGTGAGGTCAGATGTTCTTATCAACTTCGGGTTGAACCACCCTTCGGGTTCGATGCCTGTTTGTTTAACATATGCCTGACGGCGAGGTCAGATGTTCTTAACAACTTTGGGATGAGACGCCCTTCAGGTTTGATGCTTGTTTGTTTAACAGATGCCTGACGGTGAGGCCATATGTTCTTCTCAACTTCGGGTTGAGCCGGCCTACGGATTTGATGCCTGTTTGTTGAATAGATGCTTGACAGTGAAGTCAAATGTTCCTCTCAACTTCATGTTGAGCCGACCTTCGGGTTCGACGCCTGTTTGTTTAACAAATGTCTGACGACAAGGTCAGATGTTTCTCTCAACTTCGTGTTGAGCCGGCCTTCGGGTTCGATGCCTATTTGTTTAACAGATGCCTGACGGCGAGGTCAGATGTTCTTATCAACTGCGGGTTGAGCCGCCCTTTGGGTTCGATGCCTGTTTGTTTAACAGATGTTTGACGGTGAGGTCAGATGTTCTTCTCAACTTCGGGTTGAGCCGGCCTTTGGATTTGATGCCTGTTTGTTTAAGAGATGCTTGACAGTGAAGTCAAATGTTCCTCTCAACTTCATGTTGAGCCGACCTTCAGGTTCGATGACTGTTTGTTTAACAGATGCCTGACGGCGAGGTCAGATGTTCCTCTCAACTTCGTGTTGAGCCGGCCTTCGGGTTCGATGCCTGTTTGTTTAAGAGATCCCTGATGGGGAGGTCAGATGTTCCTCTCAACTTCGAGGTGAGCCGGCCTTCGGGTTCGATACCTGTTTGTTTAACAGATGCCTGACGGCGAGGTAAAATATTCTTCTTAACTTCGGGTTGAGCCGGCCTTCGGGTTCGATGCCTGTTTGTTTAACAGATGCCTGACGGTTAGGTCAGATGTTCTTCTTAACTTCAGGTTGAGCCGGCCTTTAGATTTGATGCCTATTTGTTTAACAGATGCTTGACAGTGAAGTCAAATGTTCCTCTCAACTTCATGTTGAGCCGAACTTCAGGTTCGATGCCTTTTTGTTTAACAGATGCCTGACAGTGAGGTCAGATGTTCTTCTCAACTTCGGGTTAAGCCGGCCTTCGGATTTGATGCCTGTTTTTTTAATAGATGCTTGACAGTGAAGTCAAATGTTCCTCTCAACTTCATGTAGAGCCGACCTTCGAGTTCGATGCCTGTTTGTTTAACAAATACCTGACGGCGAGGTCAGATGTTCCTCTCAACTTCGTGTTGAGCCGTCCTTCGGATTCGATGCCTGTTTGTTTAACAGATGCCTAACAGTGAGGTCAGATGTTCTTCTCAACTTCGTGTTGTGCCGGCCTTCGGGTTCGATGCCTGTTTGTTTAACTAATGCCTGATGGGGAGGTCGGATGTTCCTCTAAACCTCAACGTGAGCCGAATTCGGGTTCGATACCTGTTTGTTTAACAGATGTTTGACGGTGAGGTGAGATGTTCTTATCAACTAAGGGTTGAGACGGCCTTCGGATTTGATGCCTGTTTGTTTAACAGATGCCTGGTAGTGAGGTCTAATGTTCTTATCAACTTTGGGTTGAGCCGCCCTTCAGGTTCGATGCCTGTTTGTTTAACAGATGCCTGACGGCGAGGTCAGATGTTCTTATCAACTTCGGGATGAGCTGCCCTTTGGGTTCGATGCCTATTTGTTTTACAGATGCCTGACGGTGAGGTCAGATGTTCTTCTCAACTTCGGGTAGAGCCAGCCTTCGGATTTAATGCCTGTTTGTTTAACAGATGCCTGGCAATGAAGTCAAATATTCCTCTCAACTTCATGTTGAGCTGACCTTTGGGTTTGATTCCTGTTTGTTTAACAAATACCTGACGGCGAGGTCAGATGTTCCTCTCAACTTCGTGTTGAGCCGGCCTTCGGATTTGATGCCTGTTTGTTTTACAGATGCCTAGCGGTGAGGTTAGATGTTCTTCTCAACTTCGTGTTGTGTCGGCCTTCGGGTTCGATGCCTGTTTATTTAACTAATGCCTGATGGGGAGGTCGGATGTTCCTTTAAACTTCAAGGTGAGCTGAATTCGGGTTCGATACCTGTTTGTTTAACAGATGTTTGACGATGAGGTCAGATGTTCTTCTCAACTTCGGGTTGAGCCGGCCTTTGGATTTGATGCCTGTTTGTTTAAGAGATGCTTGACAGTGAAGTCAAATGTTCCTCTCAACATCATGTTGAGTCGACCTTCGGGTTTGATGCCTGTTTGTTTAACAGATTCCTGACAGCGAGTTCAGATGTTCCTCTCAACTTCGTATTGAGCCGGCCTTAGGGATCGATAACTGTTTGTTTAACAGATGCCCGATGGCGAGGTCAGATGTTCTTTTCAACTTCGTGTTGTGCCGGACTTCGGGTTCGATGCCTGTTTGTTTAACTATAGCCTGGTGGGGAGGTCAGATGTTCCTCACAACTTCAAGGTGAGCCGGCCTTCGGGTTTGATACTTGTTTGTTTAATAGATGTTTGACATCGAGGTCAGATGTTCTTCTCAACTAAGGGTTGAGACGGCCTTCGGGTTTGATGCCTATTTGTTTAGAAGATGCCTGACGGCGAGGCCAGATGTTCTTCTCAACTTCGGGTTGAGCCGACCTTCGGGTTCGATTCCTGTTTGTTTAACTAATGCCTGGCAGCGAGGTCGGATGTTCTTCTCAACTTCAGTTGAGTCGGCCATCAAATTTGATGCCTGTTTATTTAACATATGCCTGACAGCGAGGTCAGATGTCTTTCTCAACTTTGTGTTGAGCCGGCCTTCAGGTTTGATGCCTATTTGTTTAACTAATGCCTGATGGGGAGGTCAGATGTTCCTCTCAACTTCAAGTTGAGCCGGCCTTCGGGTTTGATACCTGTTTGTTTAACAGATGTTTGACATCGAGGTCAGATGTTCTTCTCAATTAAGCATTGTGACGACCTTCGGGTTCGATGCCTGTTTGTTTAACAGATGCTTGACAGCGACGTAAAATATTCTTCTCAACTTCGGCTTGAGCCGGCCTTCGGGTTCGATGCTTGTTTGTTTAACAGATGCCTGGCGGAGAGGTCTAATGTTCTTATCAACTTCGGGTGGAGCCGCCCTTCGGGTTCGATGCCTGTTTGTTTATTAGATGCCTGACGGTGAGGTCAGATGTTCTTCTCAACTTCGGGTTGAGTCGGCCTTCGGATTTGATGCCTGTTTGTTTAACGGATACTTGACAGTGAAGTCAAATGTTCCTCTCAACTTCATGTTGAGCCGACCTTCAGGTTCGATGACTGTTTGTTTAACAGATGCCTGACGGCGAGGTCAGATGTTCCTCTCAACTTCGTGTTGAGCCGGCCTTCGGGTTCGATGCCTGTTTGTTTAAGAGATCCCTGATGGGGAGGTCAGATGTTCCTCTCAACTTCGAGGTGAGCCGGCCTTCGGGTTCGATACCTGTTTGTTTAACAGATGCCTGACGGCGAGGTAAAATATTCTTCTTAACTTCGGGTTGAGCCGGCCTTCGGGTTCGATGCCTGTTTGTTTAATAGATGCCTGACGGTTAGGTCAGATGTTCTTCTTAACTTCAGGTTGAGCCGGCCTTCAGATTTGATGCCTATTTGTTTAACAGATGCTTGACAGTGAAGTCAAATGTTCCTCTCAACTTCATGTTGAGCCGAACTTCAGGTTCGATGCCTTTTTGTTTAACAGATGCCTGACAGTGAGGTCAGATGTTCTTCTCAACTTCGGGTTAAGCCGGCCTTCGGATTTGATGCCTATTTTTTTAACAGATGCTTGACAGTGAAGTCAAATGTTCCTCTCAACTTCATGTTGAGCCGACCTTCGAGTTCGATTCCTGTTTGTTTAACAAATACCTAACGGCGAGGTCAGATGTTCCTCTCAACTTCGTGTTGAGCCGGCCTTCGGATTCGATGCCTGTTTGTTTAACAGATGCCTAACGGTGAGGTCAGATGTTCTTCTCAACTTCGTGTTGTGTCGGCCTTCGGGTTCGATGCTTGTTTGTTTAACTAATGCCTGATGGGGAGGTCGGATGTTCCTCTAAACCTCAACGTTAGCTGAATTCGGGTTCGATACCTGTTTGTTTAACAGATGTTTGACGGAGAGGTGAGATGTTGTTATCAACTAAGGGTTGAGACGGCGTTCGGATTTGATGCCTGTTTGTTTAACAGATGCCTGGTAGTGAGGTCTAATGTTCTTATCAACTTTGGGTTGAGCCGCCGTTCAGGTTCGATGCCTGTTTGTTTAACAGATGCCTGACGGCGAGGTCAGATGTTCTTATCAACTTCGGGATGAGCTGCCCTTTGGGTTCGATGCCTATTTGTTTTACAGATGCCTGACGGTGAGGTCAGATGTTCTTCTCAACTTCGGGTAGAGCCAGCCTTCGGATTTAATGCCTGTTTGTTTAACAGATGCCTGGCAATGAAGTCAAATATTCCTCTCAACTTCATGTTGAGCTGACCTTTGGGTTTGATGCCTGTTTGTTTAATAAATACCTGACGGCGAGGTCAGATGTTCCTCTCAACTTCGTGTTGAGCCGGCCTTCGGATTTGATGCCTGTTTGTTTAACAGATGCCTAGCGGTGAGGTTAGATGTTCTTCTCAACTTCGTGTTGTGCCGGCCTTCGGGTTCGATGCCTATTTATTTAACTAATGCCTGATGGGGAGGTCGGATGTTCCTTTAAACTTCATGGTGAGCTGAATTCGGGTTCGATACCTGTTTGTTTAACAGATGTTTGACGGTGAGGTGGGATGTTCTTATCAACTAAGGGTTGAGACGGCCTTCGGGTTTGATGATTGTTTGTTTAACAGATGCCTGACGGCGAGGTCAGTTGTTCTTCTCAACTTCGGGATGAGCCAGCCTTCGGGTTCCACACATTTTTGTTTAACAGATGCCTGACGGCGAGGTCAGATGTTATTTTCAACTTCGGGTTCAGCCGGCCTTTGGGTTCGATGCTTGTGTGTTTAACAGATGCCTGGCGGCTAGGTCAGATGTTCTTCTCAATTTCGGGTTGAGCCGGCCTTCGGGTTCGATTCCTGTTTGTTTAACTAATGCCTGGCAGCGAGGTCAGATGTTCTTCTGAACTTCGGGTTGAGTCGGCCATGAAATTCGATGCCTGTTTGTTTAACGTATGCCTGACAGCGAGGTAAAATGTTCTTCTCAACTTCGTGTTGTGCCGGCCTTCGAGTTTGATGCCTGTTTGTTTAACTAATGCCTGATGGGGAGGTCAGATGTTCCTCTAAACTTCAAGTTGAGCCGGCCTTCGGGTACGATGCCTGTTTGTTTAACAGATGTTTGACGGCGAGGTCAGATGTTCTTCTCAATTAAGGATTGAGACGGCCTTCGAGTTTGATGCCTCTTTGTTTAACAGATGCCTGACGGCCAGGTCAAATGTTCTTCTCAACTTCGGGTTGAGTCGGCCTTCGGATTTGATTCCTGTTTGTTTAACAGATGCCTGGTAGAGAGGTCTAATGTTCTTATCAACTTTGGGTTGAGCCGCCCTTCAGGTTCGTTGCCTATTTGTTTAACAGATGCCTGACGGCGAGGTCAGATGTTCTTATCAACTTCAGGATGAGCTTCCCTTTGGGTTCGATGCCTATTTGTTTAACAGATGCCTGACGGTGAGGTCAGATGTTCTTCTCAAATTCGGGTTGAGCCAGCCTTCGGATTTAATGCCTGTTTGTTTAACAGATGCCTGGCAATGAAGTCAAATATTCCTCTCAACTTCATTTGAGCTGACCTTTGGGTGTGATGCCTGTTTGTTTAACAAATGCCTGACGGCGAGGTCAGATGTTCCTCTCAACATCGTGTTGAGCCGGCCTTCGGGTTCGATGCCTGTTTGTTTAACAGATGCCTGACAGTGAGGTCAGATGTTCTTCTCACCTTTGGGTTGAGCCGGCCTTCGGATTTAATGCTTGTTTGTTTAATAGATGCCTGACAACGAGTTCAGATGTTCTTCTCAACTTCGTGTTGTGCCGGCCTTCGGGTTCGATGCCTGTTTGTTTAACTAATGCCTGATGGGGAGGTCAGATGTTCCTCTAAACTTCAAGTTGAACCGGCCTTCGGGTTCGATGCATGTTTGTTTAACAGATGCCTGACGGCGAGGTCAGATTTTCTTATCAACTTCGGGTTGAGCCGCCCTTTGGGTTCGATGCCTGTTTGTTTAACAGATGCCTGACGGTGAGGTCAGATGTTCTTCTCAACTTCGGGTTGAGCCGGCCTTCGGACTTAATGCCTGTTTGTTTAACAGATGCTTGATAGTGAAGTCAAATATTCCTCTCAACTTCATGTTGAGCTGACCTTTGGGTTTGATGCCTGTTTGTTTAACAAATACCTGACGGCGAAGTCAGATGTTCCTCTCAACTTCGTGTTGAGCCTGGCTTCGGATTTGATGCCTGTTTGTTTAACAGATGCCTAATGGTGAGGTTAGATGTTCTTCTCAACTTCGTGTTGTGCCGGCCTTCGGGTTCGATACCTATTTATTTAACTAATGCCTGATGGGGAGGTCGGATGTTCCTTTAAACTTCAAGGTGAGCTGAATTCGGGTTCGATACCTTTTTGTTTAACAGATGTTTGACGGTGAGGTGGGATGTTCTTATCAACTAAGGGTTGAGACCGCCTTCGGGTTTGATGACTTTTTGTTTAACAGATGCCTGACGGCGAGGTCAGTTGTTCTTCTCAACTTCGGGATGAGCCAGCCTTCGGGTTCTACACGTTTTTGTTTAACAGATGCCTGACGGCGAGGTCAGATGTTATTTTCAACTTCGGGTTGAGTCGGCCTTTGGGTTCGATGCTTGTGTGTTTAACAGATGCCTGGCGGCTAGGTCAGATGTTCTTCTCAATTTCGGGTTGAGCCGGCCTTCGGGTTCGATTCCTGTTTGTTTAACTAATGCCTGGCAGCAAGGTCAGATGTTCTTCTGAACTTCGGGTTTAGTCGGCCATGAAATTCGATGCCTGTTTGTTTAACGTATGCCTGACAGCGAGGTAAAATGTTCTTCTCAACTTCGTGTTGTGCCGGCCTTCGGGTTTGATGCCTGTTTGTTTAACTAATGCCTGATGGGGAGGTCAGATGTTCCTCTAAACTTCAAGTTGAGCCGGCCTTCGGGTACGATGCCTGTTTGTTTAACAGATGTTTGACGGCGAGGTCAGATGTTCTTCTCAATTAAGGATTGAGACGGCCTTCGAGTTTGATGCCTCTTTGTTTAACAGATGCCTGACGGCCAGGTCAAATGTTCTTCTTACCTTCGGGTTGAGTCGGCCTTCGGATTTGATTCCTGTTTGTTTAACAGATGCCTGGTAGAGAGGTCTAATGTTCTTATCAACTTTGGGTTGAGCCGCCCTTCAGGTTCGTTGCCTATTTGTTTAACAGATGCCTGACGGCGAGGTCAGATGTTCTTATCAATTTCAGGATGAGCTTCCCTTTGGGTTCGATGCCTATTTGTTTAACAGATGCCTGACGGTGAGGTCAGATGTTCTTCTCAAATTCGGGTTGAGCCAGCCTTCGGATTTAATGCCTGTTTGTTTAACAGATGCATGACAATGAAGTCAAATATTCCTCTCAACTTCATGTTGAGTTGACCTTTGGGTGTGATGCCTGTTTGTTTAACAAATGCCTGACGGCGAGGTCAGATGTTCCTCTCAACATCGTGTTGAGCCGGCCTTCGGGTTCAATGCCTGTTTGTTTAACAGATTCCTGATGGCGAGGTCAGATGTTCTTATCAACTTGGGGTGAGCCGCCCTTTGGGTTCGATGCCTGTTTGTTTAACAGATGCCTGACAGTGAGGTCAGATGTTCTTCTCACCTTTGGGTTGAGCTGGCCTTCGGATTTAATGCTTGTTTGTTTAATAGATGCCTGACAACGAGTTCAGATGTTCTTCTCAACTTCGTGTTGTGCCGGCCTTCGGGTTCGATGCCTGTTTGTTTAACTAATGCCTGATGGGGAGGTCAGATGTTCCTCTAAACTTCAAGTTGAGCCGGCCTTCGAGTTCGATGCCTGTTTGTTTATTAGATGCCTGACGGCGAGGTCAGATTTTCTTATCAACTTCGGGTTGAGCCGCCCTTCGGGTTCGATGCCTGTTTGTTTAACAGATGCCTGACGGTGAGGTCAGATGTTCTTCTCAACTTCGGGTTGAGCCGGCCTTCGGACTTAATGCCTGTTTGTTTAACAGATGCTTGATAGTGAAGTCAAATATTCCTCTCAACTTCATGTTGAGCTGACCTTTGGGTTTGATGCCTGTTTGTTTAACAAATACCTGACGGCGAAGTCAGATGTTCCTCTCAACTTCGTGTTGAGCCTGCCTTCGGATTTGATGCCTGTTTGTTTAACAGATGCCTAATGGTGAGGTTAGATGTTCTTCTCAACTTCGTGTTGTGCCGGCCTTCGGGTTCGATGCCTATTTATTTAACTAATGCCTGATGGGGAGGTCGGATGTTCCTTTAAACTTCAAGGTGAGCTGAATTCGGGTTCGATACCTGTTTGTTTAACAGATGTTTGACGGTGAGGTGGGATGTTCTTATCAACTAAGGGTTGAGACGACCTTCGGGTTTGATGACTGTTTGTTTAACAGATGCCTGACGGCGAGGTCAGTTGTTCTTCTCAACTTCGGGATGAGCCAGCCTTCGGGTTCCACACGTTTTTGTTTAACAGATGCCTGACGGCGAGGTCAGATGTTATTTTCAACTTCGGGTTGAGTCGGCCTTTGGGTTCGATGCTTGTGTGTTTAACAGATGCCTGGCGGCTAGGTCAGATGTTCTTCTCAATTTCGGGTTGAGGCGGCCTTCGGGTTCGATTCCTGTTTGTTTAACTAATGCCTGGCAGCGAGGTCAGATGTTCTTCTGAACTTCGGGTTGAGTCGGCCATGAAATTCGATGCCTGTTTGTTTAACGTATGCCTGACAGCGAGGTCATATGTTCTTCTCAACTTCGTGTTGTGCCGGCCTTCGGGTTTGATGCCTGTTTGTTTAACTAATGCCTGATGGGGAGGTCAGATGTTCCTCTAAACTTCAAGTTGAGCCGGCCTTCGGGTACGATGCCTGTTTGTTTAACAGATGTTTGACGGCGAGGTCAGATGTTCTTCTCAATTAAGGATTGAGACGGCCTTCGAGTTTGATGCCTCTTTGTTTAACAGATGCCTGACGGCCAGGTCAAATGTTCTTCTCAACTTCGGGTTGAGTCGGCCTTCAGATTTGATTCCTGTTTGTTTAACAGATGCCTGGTAGAGAGGTCTAATGTTCTTATCAACTTTGGGTTGAGCCGCCCTTCAGGTTCGTTGCCTATTTGTTTAACAGATGCCTGACGGCGAGGTCAGATGTTCTTATCAACTTCAGGATGAGCTGCCCTTTAGGTTCGATGCCTATTTGTTTAACAGATGCCTGACGGTGAAGTCAGATGTTCTTCTCAACTTCGGGTTGAGCCAGCCTTCAGATTTAATGCCTGTTTGTTTAACAGATGCCTGGCAATGAAGTCAAATATTCCTCTCAACTTCATGTTGAGCTGACCTTTGGGTTTGATGCCTGTTTGTTTAACAAATGCCTGACGGCGAGGTCAGATGTTCCTCTCAACATCGTGTTGAGCCGGCCTTCGGTTTCGATGCCTGTTTGTATAACAGATTCCTGACGGCGAGGTCAGATGTTCTTATCAACTTCGGGTTGAGCCGCCCTTTGGGTTCGATGCCTATTTGTTTAACAGATGCCTGACAGTGAGGTCAGATGTTCTTCTCACCTTTCGGTTGAGCCGGCCTTCGGATTTAATGCTTGTTTGTTTAATAGATGCCTGACAACGAGTTCAGATGTTCTTCTCAACTTCGTGTTGAGCCGGCCTTCGGGTTCGATGCCTGTTTGTTTAACAGATGCCTGACGGCGAGGTCAGATTTTCTTATCAACTTCGGGTTGAGTCGCCCTTCGGGTTCGATGCCTGTTTGTTTAACAGATGCCTGACGGTGAGGTCAGATGTTCTTCTCAACTTTGGGTTGAGCCGGCCTTCGGACTTAATGCCTGTTTGTTTAACAGATGCTTGACAGTGAAGTCAAATGTTCCTCTCAACTTCATGTTGAGCCGACCTTTGGGTTCGATGCCTGTTTGTTTAACAAATGCCTGACGGCAAGGTCAGATGTTCCTCTCAGCTTCGTGTTGAGCCGACCTTCGGGTTCGATGCTTGTTTGTTTAACAGATGCCTGACAGCGAGGTCAGATGTTCTTATCAACTTCGGGTTGAGCCGCCCTTCGGGTTCGATGCCTGTTTATTTAACAAATGCCTGAAGGTGAGGTCAGATGTTCTTCTCAACTTCGGGTTGAGCCGGCCTTCGGATTTGATGCTTGTTTGTTTAACAGATGCTTGACAGTGATGTCAAATGTTCCTCTCAATGTCATGTTGAGCCGACCTACGGGTTCGTTGCCTATTTGTTTAATAGATGCCTGACTAGGAGGTCAGATGTTCCTCTCAACTTCGTGTTGAGCGGCCTTCGGGTTCGATGCCTGTTTGTTTAACAGATGCCTGACGGCGAGGACAGGTGTTCTTCTCAACTTCGTGTTTTGCCGGCCTTCGGGTTCGATGCCTGTATGTTTAACAGATGCCTAACGGCAAGGTCGGATGTTCTTCTCAACTTCGGGTTGAGTCGGCCTTCGGATTTGATTCCTGTTTGTTTAACAGATGCCTGGTAGAGAGGTCTAATGTTCTTATCAACTTTGGGTTGAGCCGCCCTTCAGGTTCGTTGCCTATTTGTTTAACAGATGCCTGACGGCGAGGTCAGATGTTCTTATCAACTTCAGGATGAGCTTCCCTTTGGGTTCGATGCCTATTTGTTTAACAGATGCCTGACGGTGAGGTCAGATGTTCTTCTCAAATTCGGGTTGAGCCAGCCTTCGGATTTAATGCCTGTTTGTTTAACAGATGCCTGGCAATGAAGTCAAATATTCCTCTCAACTTCATTTGAGCTGACCTTTGGGTGTGATGCCTGTTTGTTTAACAAATGCCTGACGGCGAGGTCAGATGTTCCTCTCAACATCGTGTTGAGCCGGCCTTCGGGTTCGATGCCTGTTTGTTTAACAGATGCCTGACAGTGAGGTCAGATGTTCTTCTCACCTTTGGGTTGAGCCGGCCTTCAGATTTAATGCTTGTTTGTTTAATAGATGCCTGACAACGAGTTCAGATGTTCTTCTCAACTTCGTGTTGTGCCGGCCTTCGGGTTCGATGCCTGTTTGTTTAACTAATGCCTGATGGGGAGGTCAGATGTTCCTCTAAACTTCAAGTTGAGCCGGCCTTCGGGTTCGATGCATGTTTGTTTAACAGATGCCTGACGGCGAGGTCAGATTTTCTTATCAACTTCGGGTTGAGCCGCCCTATGGGTTCGATGCCTGTTTGTTTAACAGATGCCTGACGGTGAGGTCAGATGTTCTTCTCAACTTCGGGTTGAGCCGGCCTTCGGACTTAATGCCTGTTTGTTTAACAGATGCTTGATAGTGAAGTCAAATATTCCTCTCAACTTCATGTTGAGCTGACCTTTGGGTTTGATGCCTGTTTGTTTAACAAATACCTGACGGCGAAGTCAGATGTTCCTCTCAACTTCGTGTTGAGCCTGCCTTCGGATTTGATGCCTGTTTGTTTAACAGATGCCTAATGGTGAGGTTAGATGTTCTTCTCAACTTCGTGTTGTGCCGGCCTTCGGGTTCGATGCCTATTTATTTAACTAATGCCTGATGGGGAGGTCGGATGTTCCTTTAAACTTCAAGGTGAGCTGAATTCGGGTTCGATACCTGTTTGTTTAACAGATGTTTGATGGTGAGGTGGGATGTTCTTATCAACTAAGGGTTGAGACGACCTTCGGGTTTGATGACTGTTTGTTTAACAGATGCCTGACGGCGAGGTCAGTTGTTCTTCTCAACTTCGGGATGAGCCAGCCTTCGGGTTCCACACGTTTTTGTTTAACAGATGCCTGACGGCGAGGTCAGATGTTATTTTCAACTTCGGGTTGAGTCGGCCTTTGGGTTCGATGCTTGTGTGTTTAACAGATGCCTGGCGGCTAGGTCAGATGTTCTTCTCAATTTCGGGTTGAGTCGGCCTTCGGGTTCGATTCCTGTTTGTTTAACTAATGCCTGGCAGCGAGGTCAGATGTTCTTCTGAACTTCGGGTTGAGTCGGCCATGAAATTCGATGCCTGTTTGTTTAACGTATGCCTGACAGCGAGGTCATATGTTCTTCTCAACTTCGTGTTGTGCCGGCCTTCGGGTTTGATGCCTGTTTGTTTAACTAATGCCTGATGGGGAGGTCAGATGTTCCTCTAAACTTCAAGTTGAGTCGGCCTTCGGGTACGATGCCTGTTTGTTTAACAGATGTTTGACGGCGAGGTCAGATGTTCTTCTCAATTAAGGATTGAGACGGCCTTCGAGTTTGATGCCTCTTTGTTTAACAGATGCCTGACGGCCAGGTCAAATGTTCTTCTCAACTTCGGGTTGAGTCGGCCTTCGGATTTGATTCCTGTTTGTTTAACAGATGCCTGGTAGAGAGGTCTAATGTTCTTATCAACTTTGGGTTGAGCCGCCCTTCAGGTTCGTTGCCTATTTGTTTAACAGATGCCTGACGGCGAGGTCAGATGTTCTTATCAACTTCAGGATGAGCTGCCCTTTAGGTTCGATGCCTATTTGTTTAACAGATGCCTGACGGTGAAGTCAGATGTTCTTCTCAACTTCGGGTTGAGCCAGCCTTCAGATTTAATGCCTGTTTGTTTAACAGATGCCTGGCAATGAAGTCAAATATTCCTCTCAACTTCATGTTGAGCTGACCTTTGGGTTTGATGCCTGTTTGTTTAACAAATGCCTGACGGCGAGGTCAGATGTTCCTCTCAACATCGTGTTGAGCCGGCCTTCGGTTTCGATGCCTGTTTGTATAACAGATTCCTGACGGCGAGGTCAGATGTTCTTATCAACTTCGGGTTGAGCCGCCCTTTGGGTTCGATGTCTATTTGTTTAACAGATGCCTGACAGTGAGGTCAGATGTTCTTCTCACCTTTCGGTTGAGCCGGCCTTCGGATTTAATGCTTGTTTGTTTAATAGATGCCTGACAACAAGTTCAGATGTTCTTCTCAACTTCGTGTTGAGCCGGCCTTCGGGTTCGATGCCTGTTTGTTTAACAGATGCCTGACGGCGAGGTCAGATTTTCTTATCAACTTCGGGTTGAGTCGCCCTTCGGGTTCGATGCCTGTTTGTTTAACAGATGCCTGACGGTGAGGTCAGATGTTCTTCTCAACTTTGGGTTGAGCCGGCCTTCGGACTTAATGCCTGTTTGTTTAACAGATGCTTGACAGTGAAGTCAAATGTTCCTCTCAACTTCATGTTGAGCCGACCTTTGGGTTCGATGCCTGTTTGTTTAACAAATGCCTGACGGCAAGGTCAGATGTTCCTCTCAGCTTCGTGTTGAGCCGACCTTCGGGTTCGATGCTTGTTTGTTTAACAGATGCCTGACAGCGAGGTCAGATGTTCTTATCAACTTCGGGTTGAGCCGCCCTTCGGGTTCGATGCCTGTTTATTTAACAAATGCCTGAAGGTGAGGTCAGATGTTCTTCTCAACTTCGGGTTGAGCCGGCCTTCGGATTTGATGCTTGTTTGTTTAACAGATGCTTGACAGTGATGTCAAATGTTCCTCTCAATGTCATGTTGAGCCGACCTACGGGTTCGTTGCCTATTTGTTTAATAGATGCCTGACTAGGAGGTCAGATGTTCCTCTCAACTTCGTGTTGAGCGGCCTTCGGGTTCGATGCCTGTTTGTTTAACAGATGCCTGACGGCGAGGTCAGGTGTTCTTCTCAACTTCGTGTTTTGCCGGCCTTCGGGTTCGATGCCTGTATGTTTAACAGATGCCTAACGGCAAGGTCGGATGTTCTTCTCAACTTCGTGTTGTGCCGGCCTTCGTGTTCGATGCTTGTTAGTTTAACTAATGCCTGATGGAGAGGTTTGATGTTCCTCTCAACTTCAAGGTGAGCCGGCCTTCGGGTCGAGACCTATTCGTTTAACAAATATTTGACGGCGAGGTCAGATGTTCTTCTCAACTAAGGGTTGAGACGGCCTTCGGGTTCGATGCCTGTTTGTTTAATAGATGCTTGACGGTGAGGTTAGTTGTTCTTCTCAACTTCAGTTTGAGCCAGCCTTCGGGTTCGATTCCTGTTTGTTTAACTAATGCCTGGCAGCGAGGTCAAATGTTCTTCTCAACTTTGGATTGAGTCGGCCATCCAATTCGATGCTTATTTGTTTAACATATGTCTGACAGCGAGGTTAGATGTTCTTCTCAACTTCGTGTTGTGGCGGCCTTCGTGTGTGATGCCTGTTTGTTTAACTGATGCCTGATGGGGAGGTCAAATGTTCCTCTCAATTAAGGATTGAAACGGCCTTCGGGTTCGATGCCTATTTTTTTAACACATGCCTGACGGCGAGGTCAAATGTTCTTCTCAACTTCGAGTTGAGCCGGCCTTCAGGTTCGATGCCTGTTTGTCTAAGAGATGCTTGACGGCGAGGTCTAATGTTCGTATCAAATTCGGGTTGAGCCGCCCTTCGGGTTCGATGCTTGTTTGTTTAACAGATGCCTGATGGTGAGGTCAAATGTTCTTCTCAACTTCGGGTTGAGCGGCTTTCGGATTTGATGCCTGTTTGTTTAACATATGCTTGACAGTGAAGTCAAATGTTCCTCTCAACTTCATGTTAAGCCGACCTTTAGGTTCGATGCCTGTTTGTTTAACAGATGCTTGACGGCAAGGTCAGATGTTCCTCTCAACTTCGTGTTGAGCCGGCCTTCAGGTTCGATGCCTGTTTGTTTAAGAGATGCCTGACGACGAGGTAAAATGTTCTTCTCAACTTCGGGTTGAGCCGGCATTCGGGTTTAATGCTTGTTTGTTTAACAGATGCCTAGTAGAGAGGTCTAATGTTCTTATCAACTTCGCGTTGAGCCACCCTTCGGGTTCGATGCCTGTTTGTTTAACAGATGCCTAACAGTGAGGTCAGATGTTCTTCTCAACTTCGGGTTGAGCCGTCCTTCGGGTTCGATTCCTGTTTGTTTAACTAATGCCTGGCAGCGAGGTCATATTTTCTTCTCAACTTCGGGTTGAGTCGGCCATCAAATTCGATGTCTGTTTGTTTAACATATGCCTGACACCGAGGTCAGATGTTCTTCTCAACTTCGTGTTGTGACGGCCTTCGGGTTCGATGCCTGTTTGTTTAACTAATTCCTGATGGGGAGGTCAAATGTTCCTCTAAACTTCAAGTTGAACCGGCCTTCGGGTTCGATGCTTGTTTGTTTAACAGATGCCTGACGGTGAGGTCAAATGTTCTTCTCAACTTTGGGTTGAGCCGTCCTTCGGAATTAATGCCTGTTTGTTTAATAGATGCTTGACAGTGAAGTCAAATGTTCCTCTCAACTTCATGTTGAGCAGACCTTTGGGTTCGATGCCTGTTTGTTTAACAAATTCCTCACGGCGAGGTCAAATGTTTCTCTCAACTTCGTGTTGAGCCGGCCTTCGGGTTCGATGCCTGTTTGTTTAACATATGAATGACGGCGAGGTCAGATGTTCTTATCAACTTCGGGTTTAGCCGCCCTTCGGGTTCGATGCCTGTTTGTTTAACTAATGCCTGATGGGGAGGTCAGATGTTCCTCTAAACTTCAAGGTGAGCCGGCCTTCGGGTTCGATACCTATTTGTTTAACAGATGTTTGACGGCGTGGTGATATGTTCTTCTCAACTAAGGGTTGAGACGGCCTTCGGGTTTGATGTCTGTTTGTTTAACAGATGTTTGACGGCGAGGTCAGTTGTTCTTTTCAACTTCGAGTTGAGCCAGCCTTCGGGTTCCACACCTTTTTATTTAACAGATTCCTGACGGCAAGGTCAGATGTTCTTTTCAACTTCGGATTGAGCCAGCCTTTGTGTTTGATGCCTGTTTGTTTTACAGATGCCTGGCGGCTAGGTCAGATGTTCTTCTCAACTTCGGGTTGAGCCGGCCTTCAGGTTCGATTCCTGTTTGTTTAACTAATGCCAGGTGTCGCTTCCGCGAAAATAAGGTGCCGGCAAAACAGAAGAGTCGCCACCTTTCGTTATTTATCCCTCAGAGCGGGAAAGGAAACGATCGGAAAAACCTGACGAAAAGGGTAAGACAAGGTCGTCGCAACCGTTGTATGGGTTCGGGAGTCGGTTACGCAAGGGGAAGGTATTAGCACCCCTCACGTCCGTCGTACTCGACGGGATCCATGCTTGTTGTGTTTACTGGACGGGTTGGTTTATCTATCTACCTATCAAGGCTGGCTTAAAAAAAAAATGACTCGGCAAAGCGTCGCGCTTTATGCCTACGTATTCTCATCAGAGAACGAGAAATCAGAGTCAACGTAGTTCGACCTACGACGGGTTACGGGGAAGGTGGCTCGATAATACATCAGTATTCTGCCTACGTACCCTCAATAGGTATGAGAGATCAGAGCTTACGTAGTTTGGGATAATACGAATTACGGGAATTCAGATTCATCTGTTTTAACGAGTAGGGTTAAACAGCAGTTCTAGCAGTTAGGGACAAAGCATGTTTGCGTTGGCGCTGGAGTTTAACGACACTCTTTTCTTCAGAAAAGCTTTCCTTTGAATTATGGGCCCACGGGGCAAGAAGGTTTGAAGTTTGTTTTCTGTCTTTTACGAAAGAACTGTTTTTTATGGTGTTTGCAATTTCAATCGCACTAGAGACTATGACCTGAGAGTGAATGTGTCGCATGTCACCCAAAGGGTGCCATACTAAACATCCAGACTGTTGAAAAGAAACTCTCCAACAATCCTTTCTCAGATAGCTTAAGGCTCGTAACGTACGAAAGAAATCATTCATGATTACTGTATCTTAAGCTGTTTGAGATGAGAAGAGAAGGGGCTCAACTAAAGGGAGACTATCAAGTCCTAATGTTTTCATGCCAAGGATTCATTCTATGGTTGAAGTTTGAAACAGGGAACTCCTAGAAGTTATCATGCATAGGTTTCAACTTAAAGTTCTAATCATCACTTCCTTATCAAAGGAAATGAGAGTCCTAAGGGATCATATCAATGATAAACAGAAACAAATAAAGCCTCAGCTTAAACAGTAAACGGTAAACAGTAAACGACTGTAAAATGCATGCAATGCAAGTGAGGGAGGAAATGTGTGTGCGGCAGCAGCCTCCACAAGCTCATCTCAACCTCAAGCCAGAATGAATAACTGTAATCATACAGAAGAATAACAACATGCTATCAAGCAGAATATAAGAGACCGTAATCATACAGAAGAAAATGAAATGATGACAAGCAAAATAAACCACATGGGCAAGGGAGCAAGGCTCTACCGAATACCCACAAGCAAAGCCATACAGTAACAATACAAGCAGAGGGAGCAACTCAACCTCTAGTGCAATCATGCTCCTAGATTAAAGTCAGTCTAGATATGAACTTATTCTAATGCATCAAGCAATTCAAACAAGGCACATCAGCACAGAAAAGAAAATAGACAAGAAAGCAGATCAACCCCTCTCTTCCAATTCCAAGCTTCAGCTCTTCTGCCAGCAACCCAGTCTTCAGACCTCAATCACCCTTCAAGGCTATCAGCTTCCATGACAAGTATCAACTTGCTTCTCCAGGTTTCAACCCATCAACATAAGTTTCAACTTATTCTCTCTTCTCCAAGCTTCAGCTCCTTAGTCAATTCCACCTTCAGGCTTCACTCTTAACTACAAGTATAAACTTGATTCCTTCAGGCTCTCCAAGCATCAATGTAAATATCAACTTATCCTTTATTCCTCAAGCCTCATCTCTATACTCAATCTCAATTGAATCCTCTTCATAAGTATCAACTCAGTCTTCAAGCTTCAGCTCTCTTTGCTTCACCAGTATCAACTTAGTCTTCTTCTCCTACAAGCTTCAGCTTCTCAGAGTAATCCTCAATCACATGAGAGTGTCAACTTCATCCTTCAATCTTCAAGCCTCAGCTCTTCATTCAATCTCATTTGGGTCTTCAAGAATCAACTTGCTCTTCTTGCTCTTCAAGCTTCAGCTACAGTGGCAATGCTCAAGGAATCATCCTCTTCCACACTCTTCAGTGAAGTCCTCATCTTCAAACTCAAGTTTAACATCTCTCAAGATACTCAAATCAGAAGATAATTGATTTAACAGGATAAGTGGGAATGATAAACAGCTTATTGACAACCAAAGGAAGCCTGTAAGGGTTCATTATTATGAGAGACTGGTTCCCTCAAAGTTCTACTTCTCAGATAAAGCTACTCATCCTTCCAAATGAGGGATGTGAATACCTGAGAAGGACTTTTAGTCATTGGGAGGAATGGAAGCACAAGATGCTTTCCATGTTTGTGAAAGAAATCATTCTAACTATAAGGCTCTCCCTATGGTTCCTATCTCCTAAACCTTCATCAGACACCTTCAGGCACAAACAAATCCAAAGCTCCAAGCCACTTCAAGCAACTTCAAGCATCCTCATCTTGTCTTCAACTTGTCTTCAATCTCAATCAAATGCAAACAAAGCACAAACCCTAATCTAAGGGGACTAAGGAAGTTAAACTAGTTGAATTAGTAAATTGGGATCACCTAAAACCTAGTACTAAAGTTAGTCCTAACTAAAATACTAAAACCAATTTTAAAATCCTACAAAAATATCTATGGGAACCTAGGTCAATCATGACTCTACCACATTAATTCCAAAGATCAAATCATCAAATTAGACCTAAAACTAAATCCTACATTACAAAGTATCAAACCTAAACCCTAAAAGGAAGCATCTAAATATCAATCTAGAAAGAACACATATTTTCATCACAAAAATGTGAGAAAAATACTGTGGTAGCATACATGTCTAACCTAATCACACACAAAAAATTAGGATCAAAATCATCACCATGAGATCATACAAAATTCCACAAAAATATGTATCAAACATAACCATTTTAATATCAATTAAAATGTAAAATTCCCATTAAATCAGAAAATACATGAAACGAAAATATTTTTTCTCTAAAAAAACTAGACTCAATCATGAGTAAAATGCAAAAAGAATGAGATTAATTGGATTAATTTTCAATTTTATATGAATTTTTCAAGAATCATGAATAAAATGAAAATTAAAAGAAAATTCAATTAAAAGAATAAACGCGCGGTGTGGATAGCAATCAGAATCAGTTTCAATCATGGGTTGGGCCATCAGGGGGTGTGGATAGCACCTAGTTCACTAAGCCCAAAACACTAAATAAATGAAACGGTGCGTTTCAGCCTTCAGATCCTTCACAAATCAAGTTTAAAATGTGGCCGTTGGATTGCTTCCTCAGTCCAAGTCAAACCCTCATCCAATGGTGCAAACATCATCTCCTACCTTTTGAACATCTGAGCTTCGCGCCCAGCTCCGGCCACCACCGGTGGAGCTCTGGTCGTCTCCTTCAACCCTAGTTCCCTCTAGGAGCCTCCATTGCAAACGGTCAAAACATGAAACTCATCCCAAATCTTGCCACGAATTCAACCATACCCTTAGTTTCCTCTAAAACCTCAAGATTCACCATATCTAATTCTCAACCAAAAATGGTAATTCCCCTATTTTGTCTCTAATTCTCCAATTAACTATCTGGAATCCATCCTACACCATTCTATAATGAATCTAACACCTTAATTCAACCTGATCCTACCTAAATCATGCTATAGGAAGAAGGTTACCAACCTGAAAATCTTGGATGAATAGATGCACTAAACCTCCAGTTCAAGCTCTACAATCTTGCAGACACGATCAATGAACCTCCTCCTTGCTTCTGTATGCAAAAGAACCAGTTGAAAGTGCTTGAATCTTGAAACCCGATGATGAGTTGCAGGTGGAAAAATTCACTTGCTCATACACTATTCAGCCACGAATCCTTCTTGATAATGATCTGGAATCACTCATTGACATTCATGGAAGAAGTTTCAATCAAGAAAATGGATGGAAAATGAGGAATTTGGTGAAACCGATTTCAATTGCAATCCAAGGAAACTCAATCTCAAGCTATGCTCTCTCCTTCAATGATCACCAACCTCTGCAATGGATCAACTCTATTCCTTATATAGATGAAGTTTGGATGATCTAGAACCCTCTAGATCCTTCCAATGAGAATTTCCACTTCTCATGTCATGAGATTTTCAAACACATACCATGACATGTACAATTCTGTTTGCAGCTTGAAAACCATCCTATTCTCTTTCAATTTCTCCCCTAGTGACATTTTGGAAGAGTTTAGCTTGCAAAAGCCCTTGCTCATGCCTTGATTTTAAGTTATGCACATGTTACTTAATATGCAAGGAAGTGCTTTTCAAAGCAAGTTCAAAATTTAGACCTCAAATAAAAAATGTGGCTAAACCAATGTTCTTAAAATGTTTTCTAGAGTCAAAATGATATATTACATGCCATGGTTTGGATGTGTAGGTTGAAAATATCAATTTCAAACTTTGGTTTATTTAACTTATGCCCTTATTTTAGGTCATTTTTGCAACTTTGAGCTACAAGCCTTTCTATCATCTCATGACCTCCTTAATAGCCTTAAAACATCATTTTGAACAAGTTTGATGTTGAAGATTTTTCCATTTGAAGCTTGGAAATAGGAGTTATGGCCTTATACTTGAAATGACGTGTAATCTCCAAATGACCAAAATGCCCTTGACTTGTCAAAGCCATAACTTGAGTTCTACAAATCCCATCAAGGACTTCTAGTACTATCTAGAAAGCTAAGAAGATAAGGAAAAACATTAATGTTGACCAAAAGTCCATAGGAATCATCCTCCTTGGGCAAAAGGTTTGATGCAAGTTGGGTAACTTTCAAGGCCCTAGATTCACATACCTCAGATGACCTGTAACTTGTCAAAGTCATAACTTGAGCTCTACAAATCCTATAAAGGACTTCTAGTACTAAAATTAAAGCTAAGAACAAGCTCTACAACATTCATGTTGGGGGTAAGATGAGATGACAAACACATCTTGAGCTAAACTGCCTTGAAGATAGGGGTCAAACTAGGGGATTTTACACTGTCAAGCCTTAGAAACCCTAGCTTGAAACTTCTCAAACTCTTCAATCATGATGAGTTAACCTTGGAATCATCCTTATAACACCTCAATGTGTCAATCCATGATCACATGTCTCTTGAATTAGGTCTCAACCCTCTCCAAATCATCAGTTGACCTAGGGTTGACCCAGTCAAACCCTAATTACACCACTCATGGCTGAGGCTTCTTAATCTTGCACAATGACCTATCTAGGCTTCATGATGGCTTTCAAGACATCTCATAAGCTCTCTCAAGGCTTCAAGTCCACATTCCTGGCTTCAGAATCATCTGAGGTCTTCCACAACTCTCAAGTTAGGAGGCACACAACCTTGGTTTCAACCATTCTCTCTGAGGATCTTCTAACTTTTCTGACAAGGATATCAACCCTTGAACACTTGAATAACCTTCTTGGCTAGCTTCATAGTCTTGTGTAGCTCTTGATTGGTACTCATACCTCTTGATCTCCTGCATACATGTCAATGAAATGCAAATGATAATGCTAATATGAATGAAATGAAACATAAGCTAGGTAAAGAAATGTTGGTCAAATTTTGGGGTGCAACAGCTGCCCCTATTCAAACGGCTTAAACCTGACTGGGTGAGAAGCGAACGACTCTCGACCATTCAAGGTGCGAGACGGTTGAATACCAACGAACCCGGAAATTTGCCAACTGCACAAGTACACGGTACTCAGATGGGAACAAATCTTCGAAAACTGAAATATTAGCTGCACGACAACTAGTTGGAGAATCGGTCACACGGTAACCGGTGATACATGGTCGATCATGCCGTCAGGCATCAAGATTCCTTGGGACTCATCAGGTCAACAATCAAGTTAATCATGTCGTCGGGCATTCAAAGAGGACTTTCGGGTGTCAGCCAGACTTCGTCAGCAAGTCGGAAATAGAATTCTCGGTCAATCATGAACCAATTGGGGATATCCCACTTCTACCATCAAGCACTCCACATCAGCTGAGAGAACTGCTTTGTTAGTACGGTGGGACTTCAATCATCAAGTCTTCAGGGGAAGTTTCAACTTTGTTGTTCGGAAACCTGCTGGGGATGTCGCATCTCCGCTGGGGATTCTGGAGAACTATCAAGTAACTCTGCTTCGGGGATCCAGAAATCATTCTGGGCGAATCATCTCTGCTGAGGACATCAAGAATCATCTTGGACAAACAACTCCGCGGGGACTTCAAGAATCATCCTGGACCGATAACTTCACTGGAGATTTCAGGAATCATCCTGATCAAACACTCTGCCGGGGATTTCAGGAATCATCCTGAGCGGCTTTCTCTGCCGGGGACTCTAAGCATCAACTTGAGCAACCTTTTCTGGCGACTTCACAGGGGCTTTTAAGAATCATCTTAAGCAACAACTTTGCTGAGGGGAATTCAAGAATCATCTTGGGCAAGCGACCCTGCGGAGGAACACCTGCAAAACAAGAACGGTAACGACCTAACTCATGTTTATTATGCATATGCTTTGACAATGGCGCAATGCTCCACACGGTGGAAATGCTACGTGTTTATGATAAATGCTATGCAATCATGCAAAATGCTGCAATCTCGTCAGCAAAATAAATGCTGACGAGAGAATCTTCCTGTCAAGGAGAAGAAGTCACGCCAATCTCAATCAGACTCCGTATGGGGAAGCAAACTTCGGTCGACTGCTGCAGGGGAACGAAGCTCTACGAGAACCTGGACCTGCTGAGGAAAGCGATGTCAATCGCGGGAATAAACTGCACGGCCTTCACGACTAGCCCTCTTGGAGATAACGACTCCGGTGGGGAAATACAGCATCAGCTATTCAACACTCTACTGGGGAAAACCAATCATGGTCCTAACCGCTTCCAAGGACTCGGCTCTCTTGGGGATTTGCCAGCTCGGCTGGGGAAGAAGGAATCATCCTGCTTCGGGGGAGAGTACGACTCTATGGGGAATCTCAATTCCGATGGGGACTTCATTCTGGAACTATCCATTGCTACATACTTTAACGTATGACTCAGCTGGGGGGACGACATTCCTTCAGGATGCATCTGATTGGGGAGAGAATCTTCTCTGCCTGGGGTACATATCAATGCTCACGATCTCATGTTCAGACTCTGCGGGGAGAGGCTGCTGAACTTTGCTGGAGAAGGAGGAATCATCCTGCTTGGGACACGTACGGCGCACTGCCTGGAATACGTTATACCTGCACCAACACAAACAAACAGACAAGATGCCCTGCTCAAAGGAACCTATCAAGGTTATCATCTTGTGACAATGTTCAAGTAATTCATTGTTTCAACAATCAGTGGCCTAGCCCAGTAAGTTTATGTATACGCATTTTGTCAAAAACATCGGCGTTCTTTTTCGCAAACAAAACGGATAAATGCTAAACAGACAAACAAAATTGTTGAATAGTATACATTTTATTGATAACGAACCCCTGAATGGGTAAAATGTTTTACAACAGATGCAGGCTCCTGGAATGAGGAAGTCGCGCAAAAATAAAACATAAATATACATCAGTATATACAAATGTCAGCAACGAGGCGTAGACGAACACCATGAGTTGATCCCTCTATGACCCACTCGACTTCGATACTTCTCCGAGGCTTTAGCTTCAGAAGAGATTGATTCAGATAAACGGCCCTCAGGTCTTCCAAACCACTAAACAAATACAGTCCACACGCGGAACGCAGTCATTTGCTTTTTCAAATCGCTAACTTTTGCCTGAATCGCCCTTCCGGGTTTTCGATTCACCGGGATACCCTTTTTTGCCAAAGTCGCCCATCCGGGTTTTCGACTTTGCGGGTGTACATTTTTTCAATTTATATCCCTAATTTTTTCCCGAACCTTTTTCCTTTTTTATGGTTCGCCGGGATGCCCCATTTTTGCCTGGACATTCTTTTTCTTTCCAGCGGGTCATTCTTTAAGCAAAGTATTTTTTAACTACGTCCGCGTTCACCGGGGATGCAAAATCTTCACCATCCATCATGGATAACAACAAAGCTCCCCCCGAGAAGACCTTGCTGACGATGTACGGACCTTCGTAATTGGGAGTCCACTTGCCCCGGTGATCGGAGTGTGGAGGAAGAATCTTCTTCAGGACGAGATCACCCGTCTGAAAGCTTCTAGGACGCACCTTCTTATCATAAGCTTTCTTCATTCGACTTTGGTACAGACGACCATACGCAATCGATGCTAATCTTTTCTCGTCCATCAGGTTGAGTTGGTTTAGTCAGTTCTAAATCCATTCCGCCTCGTCGAGTTTCACTTCAACCAAAACTCGTAAAGAAGGGATCTCCACTTCTAACGGTAGGACAGCCTCCATACCGTACACTAACGAGAAAGGAGTTGCCCCGGTTGGTGTACGTACCGTTGTACGATAACCGTGCAGTGCAAATGGCAGCGTCTCGTGCCAATCTTTGTAGGTCACAACCATCTTCTGCACAATCTTCTTAATGTTCTTATTGGCCGCTTCAACGG